>CANXYC010306230.1:0-14237 GCA_948193065.1 Aleurites moluccanus | reverse complement strand
TAAGTTTTTATATACAATTATTGCATTTATACATCATATGGCATAACATATGCATTTGAATTGATTTGATACATAAAAACCCTAATTTCATTTGAAATGTCCAATTGGCACCTAAAATGACCCTCCGAACTGACCTTAACTATCCTAAACTTCCGACTGATATAATTTGAAACCTATAAAGTATTTTAACCCGATAACTAGCCCAATCCTTTCCCCTATCTCTAAGCTTTAAATCAATACAAAATAGTCTACCCAAATATGCTAATAATGTAGAGAACCAGAAACTACCTAAAAATTCTAAAACGGACTCGTAATTTGACATGCCATTTGTGCTAGCGAAATTGGGCTCCGGCGGGCCCGTTTCTTAACTTTGGCTAGCATGCTTATATGGTACTTGTGACATGAAAATGACTTGTTATATGTAAAACTGAGCTATATTTGTGAACCTATACCCATTATATGAGACTTTTGCATATGATATCACAATAGGGCTACTACGACAGTGCAGCGGGATTTTTCGTCGATCGTGTGCACACTAGTACCTTATTTGACCCTTGCTAGGGAGGGGAGTTATATTCTCTAGTCATAAGAGCCGATCACTCTTACGTAATTACTTGTTTCGCGCTATTGAGACATATATATACTTGTTAGCACAATTGTGCATATTTGATATATTTGGCTCTATTTACCTGTTATATCATATGTGATGTGACTCATACTACATGTTATTATTGTTCACCATATTTTGAACATTTCATATGCTATACTTATAGTTCATCACTTGTTACCACATATTTTCAGTACTATTTGTTCTATGCCTTGCTATTAGTGCTCCTAACCATTTCAGGTTCTGGTTCAGCTTCAATGATATAAAATTTTCATGCATTTTTGTATATAACTACTTACTGAGTATTTTATACTCACACTCATGGTTTTAAATCTTTTCAGGTGACGGTGAGATCCGAGTTTCACAGGCTACTCTTTCTTCGCCGTGGACATTTTGACATATGTATGTAAATATTGTAAGTTAATCTTTTATCCAAATTCTGTCTAGTAGCTCCATGGTACTGTAATCCAAAGTATGAGTATTTAGGTTAATATGTATATATTATGTATGTGTGTATGATGATAGAGTTGCTAAGTTTGGTATTAAAGTAGGTATGATAATGATGATGGTTTATGTTGTGAATTGAGAAATATGGATGAATTGAGGATGTGGAGATGGAATTGAGTTGAGAAATGATATTTTGAAGTGTTTAATTGATAAATGGTAAGTTGGCATGTTAAAAATACAGAGGAAACTCTGCCGGATTTTCGATAGAACATTGGCATAATGTATATGTATGATGGCTTAACATGAATGAACTTGTACGCTATATGAACTATTAGTATGAATAAGGTTTATGAGCATAAGAAATAGACCTAGATGTAATCTAAAGGCATGGAACCTTTGTTGGATGTATAAGCTAAATTATATTAGGGGTACATCGAGGTACTGGTAGCCACAGGCGAATCCGGTATCCTTGGACCATTGTGGCTCCCTGGTTTGGGTCGTGACAAAGTTGGTATCAAAGCCAAAGGTTTTGTTTGCCTTATACTGTAATCATGCTAATTTTATATATAATCTTTGTACCATGGAGCATAGGTATTTGTATATCGTCAAAGTACAGTCATCGTCATTGTTTTATATTTTGGGTACCGATATGAAATTACTCTTTCTGATTTGATTCTGTGTTTTCTTTTAGTGTGTGAGGATGTCTCAGCATGCTACGGGACCCGATCTTCCCGCAATTGAGAGGGATTCTCGAGAGTTAAGTGGCGAGGCAGAAGTTGCCTCTAATGCCTCAGTACAGGTGACTGAACCACCTCGGATTCATAGACGTACTAAGTCTTATGTGGCAGGGGATGCACCCTGGAGGTAGGAGATGCAAGACTTTATGAGGGAAATGTTACAGATATTACAGACTCATTTGGCAGCACAGCCTACACCAGTGCAGCAGCCTCCTTCACCACCCATTCAGCCTAAAATACGGCCTGAGGCACCCCTAGTACCAGTTGATTATCAGAGACAGAGGGGCCGCTGGATTAGACCCGAGGGTGGGGTAACTATGTCAGAATTTAAAAGGTTTCAGTTGCCCACATATGCAGGGGAATATGGTACGGATCCCAGTGAATTCGTGGAAGAGGTGGATAAGGTTGTTAGGAAGGTGCCATGTTTTGACACCAGAATAATAGAGCTAGTGGGTTTGTTATTACAGAAGGATGCTTCTACATGGTTTGATGAACATGTAGATGAGAATATCCATAGTGATGACTCGATGACCTGGGCTGAGTACAAATAGTGGTTGATGGATGATTTTTTTATTGAAGGGATTCAATCAGGGAACATTGTTAAATTTGAACAATTGAAATAGGGCAATCTCAGAGTTCCAGAGTATGCATGGGAGTTCAGACGATTGAGCAAATATGAGAGGAGGATAGCCCCAACTGAGGCAGACTTAATTGGAAGATTTAGGAGAGGGTTACATACTCCATTGTTTAATGCCCTGCTAGCTGTGGGATTTACCTCTCTAGGTAAAGTTATTGATAAAGATGCCCAGACGGAAGCTAAATATAGAGAGGAGAAATCTGAGAAAGACCAGAGAAAGAGGGGTAGAGGTGGTGAGTCTCGGAGACCTGGGGAGGGATCTTCACAACAACAGACCGTCCGATTACCTCCCAGGTCAAGACACTTACTTTCATCTTAGAGGCAGGGGAGACCATAGTATAGAGAGTAGGGAGGAAGATTTACTGCTCCTGTTTACTCACAAGGGTCTAGTTGGCCCTGACAGATGACCTCAGAGCTACCTATTTGCAGACATTGTGGGAAAAGGCACACGTGGGAGTGCAAGATGAGATCGGGAGCCTGTCTCTGATGTGGGCAGTTTGGCCACTTTTATAGAGATTGTCCTATATGGACCCCTCAGTCGGCGAGCAATACAGGGTCTCAGCAGATAGTTCAGATGGGCAGAGGGGGACCTGGTAGAGGGAGACCATTAGGTTCAGGTCAGACATCTGGCCAGTCAGCTGCCGGCAGAGGTCAGGGGAGAGTTTTTGCTATGACCCCACAGCAGGCCCAGAGTTCACATGACACCATTGTTGGTATGGTTTCTATACAGCTTGATATTGCATATGTGCTATTTAACTCGGGTGCTACACATTCTTTTGTTTCACCAGTATATGCTGGGAGATTGGGGATTGATAGGAAACCATTATCAATACCATTAGATGTTGCTACACCTTAGGGTGAAATATCATAGTGGGGTTTTGATATGAGTATTGTGTTGTGACTATATGTGATCATGTGTTATATGCTGATTTGATTGAATTGCCTATGCTTGAGTTTGATGTTATACTAGGTATGGATTGGTTGACAACCCATAAAGCTATAATTGATTGTTTTATAAAGCGTATAGATTTCAGACTTGACGATCGGGGAACTTTTATCTTCCAGGGGAAAGTAAATAGATGTGCATAGGGTCTAATATCCGTGATTGAGGCGAGTCGATTGATTTAGATGGGATGTGAGGCATATTTGGCTGCAGTAGTTGATGCTACTAAAGCATCAGTTGTATTGAATGATATTCCAATTGTATGGGAATTTTTGGATGTGATTCCAGATGATTTACCAGGGTTACCACCTGAGGGGGAGATAGAGTTTGAGATTGATGTATACCCGGGTACTGATCTAGTTTCTATTACACTGTATCGTATGGCTCCACTTAAACTAAAAGAGCTAAAAGTGCAGTTGCAAGAACTCCTTGATAAGGGGTTTATCCGCCCTAGTAGTTCACCCTGGGGAGCTCCAGTTTTATTTGTTAAGAAGAAAGATGGGTCACTTCGGATGTGTGTTGATTACATGCAGTTGAATAAAGTGACCGTGAAGAACAAATACCTGTTACCGAGGATTGATGATCTCTGTGATCAATTACAGGGAGCTTGTTATTTTTCAAAAGTTGATTTGAGATCAGGGTATTACCAGTTGCGGATTAAAGCAGAGCATATTCGAAAAACTGCTTTCAAAACTGATATGGCCATTATGAGTTCTTAGTACTGCCATTTAGGTTAACAAATGCTCCCGCACCTTTCATGGATTTGATTATGTTGATATTTTGGTGTATTCTAAGAGCAGAGAAGAGCATGAGGAACATCTTAGAATCACACTGCAGACTTTGAGAGAGAATCAGCTTTTTGCAAAGCTTTCTAAATGTGAATTCTAGTTGAATGGGGTAATCTTTTTGGGGCATATCGTTGGGAAAGATGATATTAAAGTCGACCTGCAAAAAGTTGAAGCGGTCGCAAATTGGCCATGTGTCATGACCCGATTTTCCGAGTCACGATGGTCCTAGGGCACGGGAGATGCCAATGGTGATCGGCACCCGTAGAACCCGTATCAGTTATATCAATCCTATCAATTCAATATAGTGCATATAAGTCATATTTAATATTTCCAATCATTCTATCCATCTGTCATGCATTCTGAAAATATCTGAATTATAAATTCCCAAAATATCACATTAATTATAATATCATCCATTTAATCAAACTGTCATCAGTTACATGTTCATTTCCTAGCTAACCCGTACATACCCATGGAGCAGCTAGATTATGAACACCAAAATATATATATTGTTCAAAATAATGGAACTGTCAATACATCTGAAATCAGTGGCAAAATTTCCAGAGAAGTAAAAGTTTGGGTTCTGCTGCTCTAATCCTCTCCTGAAAGGGGAAACAATGAAAGGGGTGAGTATAGATGATACTCAGTGAATTCATATGCATCACAATAAATGATAGGCATTATATAGCAAAAGTATCAATTAATAAGATGATAGGGTACCGAATAAATGTCGAGGTACAAATAAGCCAATAATTCAACATATAAGTTTGGTGTCATATATGGGATAACAGATACAGGGATGGACTACATGAAAAGAAATCATACAATCTCCAAACAATCAAATGCGTTGGACCATATAGGTCCTAGATCATCCATAACAGGGCAAACGAGCATAAGGCTGATCAGGCCCTATGACCGGGACCATAACCCTTCCCAGCTAGGGTATGCCATAACCATATCAAGGTCAATAACAAGGGATACCATTAACAACAATGGCATCCGGATGCAATCAATCAATCAATCAGTTCAGTGTCAATCATATCAATATCCAATATCAATAATGGCTATGCCATATACAATATCTAATATCAACCAATAATAGGTTTAGTATTCATAAGACAAAATAAGGTTCATGAGACAAGAACATACGGTTCGGTAATCCAATAAGAAATATCAATGAAACAAGGTTATATAACAATAAATGGTTTATTTAACAAAGAAATATGGATACAAATTTAAAGGAAATCTAAAAGTACCACAACTTATGGTTCTGCCATTTAGGGGTTTTTCCCAAATGGTGTCCAATAATCAATTAGGCAAATTGAATAGGATAAATGATGCATGTAAAACTCACCTCAATTTCCCAATAGCCAATAACTTAGTCAAATTCACCAATTTCCTCCAAAATCCCTAATTTTTGCTATTAGGAGAATTCAGTTTCTACAATCTACAAATTCACGTTAAATTGGTCATCAATTTACGGTCTACTTACATCCAATTAGCAAATTCCATCATCAATTTATGAATCCCATCACTAATCTATCATACCATATTTCAAAATTCCATATAAACCCTAGAGTTTAAGGTTTTCAATTAATTAGTGTTAATCCATACAAAATAACACTAAACCCATTTATTCTAACCTCAATAATATCTATTAAATCAATAAAATCTAACAAATCATCACTTACCTTAAATGAGTGTCAATGGCATAAATTATTCTTCTCTACCTCCAAAATATTTTTCCAGCTCTTCCTACAAGCTTAAAATGGAATGTGATAGTCACAGAATATCTCTTTGTGTTTCCACGAATTTTCTCCAAAGATTTGATGGAGAAATCGCTAAAACGATGAAGAAGAAGAAGAAACAGTATTCGGCTCCTTTAGGAGAGAAGACGAATACACAGGTCACGGGAGCAGAAAAAGAAATAAAAGGTTTAAGTGTTTTTAATTTCCTCAATTACTGCCCCTTTATAATAAGTTACTGCCTCTTTAATATAGGCTACTGCCTCAGTAACGAAAATAAATTGAATTCTGCTCCGTAAATTCAAATCCGCTATTCCAGCTCACGAGTTCTCCATCTCGCCAATCCCAGCTCGTCAATGCTTCCTCGCATTGTCGGCTCACCATTCCACTTCGCATAAGCCAGCTCGCATATGCCGGCTCGCACTTCCCTCTTCGCATTTCGTCTTCGCACTTTGCTCTTCGCATTTCCTCTTCGTACTTTTCTCTTTGTAATTCCTCTTCGCATTTCCTCTTCGCATTTCCTCTTCGCCTTTCCTCTTCTCCTTTCCTCTTCTCCTTTCCTCTTTGCCATTTCCTCTTCGCATTTCCTCTTCGCCTTTCCTCTTTGCATTTCCTTTTTGCATTTCCTCTTCACCTTTCCTCTTCGCAATGCTGGCTCACTACTTCCTCCTTTGCACTCCCACTTTGCATTTTCCACTTTGTAGGTCTAGCTCGGCAATGCCAGCTGGGAAACTACTTAACCCAATTTACATAAATTCGCTACTGGCCTGAAATTTTCTAACTTCCAGCACTTAGAATATTTTTACCAATTTAAGAGCTCAATCTATCAATCAATATTCTATGCTGAAATTTCCATTCTCATTTATAATTCATTACTCAAAATAATTAATTAAGTAAAAAAAAAAAAGCATACTTATTGCAGAATAATTAATTCATCCAATTAAATTTTAAAATTATACATATATATTTATATGTTTGAAAATGATATATGAAAGTGGTAGGTGTTACACCATGCCCTACCACAGTGACGGAAGTACGTAGTTTCCTTGGTTTGGCAGGATACTACAGTCGATTTGTGAAGGATTTTTCAAAAATTGCTTCTCCCCTAATGAAGCTAACTCGAAAAGATGTGAAGTTCCAGTGGGATGATAAGTGTGAGACGAGTTTTCAGATTTTGAAGAACTGTCTAACGAGTGCTCCAGTTTTGGCACTACCTATTGGTTTGGGATGTGTATTGATGCAGGATGGGAAGGTGATTGCATATGCGTCTCGGCAACTAAAGAAGCATGAGGTGAATTATCCCACACATGACTTGGAGTTAGCGACAGTTATTTTTGCTTTGAAGATATGGAGACACTATCTCTATGGGGTGAAATGTGAGATATACACTGACCATAAGAGTCTCCAATATCTCTTACAGCAGAAAGAGTTAAACCTGCGGCAGAGATGGTGGGTAGAGCTATTGAAAGACTATGATTGTCAAATATTTTATCACCTGGGGAAAGCAAATGTAATAGCATATGCTTTAAGCCGTAAGTCGATGGGAAGTTTATCGTATGTGTCGGCTACGGAGAGGCCTTTGGTACAAGACCTTTGGGAGTTATTTGCTATGGGCCTACAGTTTGATATGGAGACTAGAGGGCAACAATCAGTACTAGTGGCACAATTTCAGGTAAAGCCACTTTTACTTGAGGAGATTAAAAGTTCTCAGTATGTCGATATGCAGATATTATAGATTAGAGAGTTTATATCAGATGGAAAAGTCCTGAATTTCAAAGAAGATAATGGGGTATTGAAATGTAAAGGGTGGTTATGTGTACCAGATGTGAAGGGACTTCGGAAGCATATTATGTGAGAGATACATTACTCTCCTTATACAGTGCACCCAGGTACGAAAAAAATGTACCATGATTTGAAAGCCCATTATTGGTGGCTGAATATGAAGGGTGATATAGCTCGATATGTATATACCTGTTTAGCTTGTCAACAGGTGAAGTTTGAATATCAAAAGCCCTCTAGTTTACTACAGGAGATAGAGTTACCGGAATGGAAATAGGAGCAGGTTACTATGGATTTTGTGGTGGGATTACCACGATCTTAGAGGGGTTATGATTCAGTATGGGTAATAGTAGACCGTTTGACGAAGTCGGCTCTCTTTTTTGAAGTGAAGACTACCTATACTGCTGCACAGTATGCTCAGTTGTACATTTACAAAATTATGCGATTGTATAGTGTTCCGACAGTGATTATTTCTGACAGGCATACTCAGTTCACATCCCGATTCTGGCAAAAATTTTAGGAAGCACTGGGTACTTAGTTGAATTTTAGTACAGCTTTTTACCCTCAGACGGACAGTCAATCATAACGTACGATTCAAACATTGGAGGATATGTTACGTCTCTGTATTCTTGACTTTAAAGGTAGTTGGGATCAGTATCTTCCATTGATAGAGTTTGTTTATAACAATAGCTACCATTCCACGATTGGCATGGCACCATATGAGGCGTTGTATGGCCGAAAATGTTGGTCACTCGTGTGTTGGGTGGAACCCGGTGAAAAATAGCTTGAGGGGCCAGATTTGATTCGGGAGACGATTGAGAAAGTTCCTTTAATAAAGGACAGAATTATAACGGCTTTGAGCCGACAAAAAAGCTATGCAGATCCGAAGAGGAGAGATGTACAGTTCTCCATGGGTGATCATGTATTTTTGAAAATATCACCTATGAAAGGTGTGATGAGATTTTGAAGGAAAGGGAAATTGTCCTCTCGGTTTATAGGGCCTTTCGAGATTTTTGATCGAATTGGTAATGTATCTTATCGATTGTCCCTCCCACCTAATTTGAGCCATGTGCACCCGGTGTTCCATATTTCTTGGCTAAGGAAATATGTATCAGACCCTTCGCATATCCTTCAGCCATAGGACATTGAAATTAACGAGGAGTTGTCATATGAGGAGATCCCAGTGGAGATAGTAGATCGACAGGTTCGTTAGCTTCGTAACAAAGAGATTCCTATGGTAAAAGTTTTGTGGCGTAACAGGAAAATAGAGGAGTATACTTGGGAGAGTGAGTCGAAGATGAGGAAGAAGTACCCTCAGCTCTTCAGTGACTCATGTATTTGATTTTTTTTAAACCTTGCTAGTTATTAAATTCACGGACAAATTTATTTAAAGGGGCTGGAATATAACACCAAGTCATAACCGAGCCTAGTATAGTTAAACACCTTCAGGAAATTTCTGTTAATTTATTTGAAATTATTTTGGTGTGCTTACATATGTATTTGATTTTTAATTTCTTGTTTGTATAAATAAATAATAACAATAAAATAAAATAAAATAGCCAAATTGGGTTACAAAAATGATAGGACTTAATTGAAAAAGGAAATAAAATTTAGGGATTTATTTGATATTTGAAAAGGATTCAATTTCAAGAAAAATTTTAAGTTAGTGAGTGAAATGGTAATTTCACTCATCATGATTCAATGGAACAAAATATTGGTGCATTGTAATCCAAGGGATGCATGTGTAGGTTTCAACGTTCACTTTATGAGATTGCTTGCATGTGATTATATGGAAAAATCCTACTAACTCATAAAATAATCAAAAGAATTCTGCAATTTCTCTTCTTCCATTAAAGAAACCGTGAACAACTAAAAAAAAAGAAGAAAAATTTCTTCTTGCTTCGGCCATGGAAGGGAAAATCAAGAAATGGTACTAGGTTTTAATGCTAAAGTGAAATTCTTCATCAACTAACTTCCATTTCTTAAAGTAAAGCTCAAAATTTCATTTTGGTTGGAAGATTGGAAGAGATAGGGTTTCGGCAATTCCTAGGACGATTAAGGTAAGTTAAAATTCTGGTTGTTTAATGATTAATTGACATTTAAATGTGGAGTTGGATGATTGATTTGAAGGATTAAACATTTATTGGGTAGAAATGCATTGTGGCCGAATTGAATGGGAAAAATTTGGGAGAAAATGATTTTTTTGTTTCAATGGAGCAATTATCGTATAATTGTTGTTAAATGAGTTCAAATGATGTTAATTGAATGATTTAATTGATGTTGTACACCAATTTTGGATGAGGCATTGTAGCTGAAATGGGGATAGGGTTTAGGTGTGAGAATTTCTTATGTAATGTTGCAATTGAATGTTTAAATCTCTAATTTACATGGTGAATTGACATTTGAACCAATAAATTGAAGGATATCATGAAAGGGAGAGCAACCCCTTTTTGGCTGAATGCCCTAGGTTTGGGAAAACATGAAATTAACTTGGTTTTGGTAAAATTGATTATTTAGATGTTTAATTGGTAGCTTCAATTGTTCAATTATAGGTGTAATTGGAAGAATAATTAATGGATTGGAAAAACCCCTTTACACCGAACCTAATTAGGGCAATGATTTGATTATGTGTAATTGAGCTTGGAATTGTTAAACTGATATGTTTAATTGTTGAATTATAAATTTGAAATAGAGAATTAAGCTTAGATGGCATAACCCTCTTTAGGCCGAATTGCTTTTGAGCTAGGGTTAGGGTTTATAAGGTGATTATGTATACAATTTGTTAGATGTGTGTGATATGTTTAATTGATAGGTATTTAAAGCAAATAGGAAGTAATTAGTATGTTTGTATTGAGTTTGAGATGAGTTTAGGTCTTTATGACCTATAAAGTTCAAAATACTTTGGCATGAAACCTAGGCTTAAACATAAGCCCAAACTTGCTTTACTATGTTAATATATATATGAATTAATGTGTTGTATAAAGAATATGAGGTTTAAATATTTGTAGCCCAAGTTACGCTTTGGCTGAACGGCCTATGTGTGCTAGAAAGGGTAAATTTGTCAATTGTTAGGAAATATGACCATTGATTGAGTATATGTGTATTTGACGTGTATTGTGTGTATATGTAATGATTTGAAGTCTTATGGAGAGTATATATATATAAATAGATAAGCCTCCCGAGGAAGAGACAAGTCGGGTAGTCGCCACGATGACTAGGGGGTCTTTGGGCTAGCTAGGAGCTACATGCCTAGGCAAAGCTTTGGAAGTAAGTTTTTATATACAATTATTGCATTTATACATCATATGGCATAACATATGCATTTGAATTGATTTGATACATAAAAACCCTAATTTCATTTGAAATGTCCAATTGTCACCTAAAATGACCCTTCGAACTGACCTTAACTGTCCTAAACTTCCGACTGATATAATTCGAAACCTAAAAAGTATTTTAATCTGATACCTAGACCAATCCTTTCCCCTATCTCTAAGCTTCAAATCGATACCAAATATTCTACCCAAATATGCTAATAATATAGAGAACCAGAAACTATCTAAAAATCCTAAAACGAACTCGTAATTTGACATGCCATTTGCACTAGTGAAATTGGGCCCCGGCGGGCCCATTTCTCAACTTTGGCCAGCATGCCTATATGGTACTTGTGACTTAAAAATGAGTTGTTATATGTAAAACTGAACTATATTTGTGAACCTATACCCATTTTATGAGACTTTTACATATGATATCATAACAGGTCTACTACGACGGTGTAGCGGGATTTTCCATCGACTGTGTGCACACTGGTACCTTATTTGACCCTTGCTAGGGAGGGGAATTATATTCTCTAGTCATAAGAGCCGATCACTCTTACGTAATTACTTTTTTTGCGCTATTGCGCCATATATATACTTGTTAGCACGATTGTGCATATTTGACATATTTGGCCTTATTTACCTGTTATATTATATGTGATGTGACTCATACTTCATGTTATTATTGTTCTCCATATTTTGAACATTTCATATGCTATACTTATAGTTCATCACTTGTTACCACATATGTCACGACCTAACCTGGAAGCCGCGACAGTCCTAGGCTACGGGTGTTGCCTTAGCTACCAGTACCATGAAGAACCCAATTACTATATGAAATGGCAAACAATACACTAAATAAGCTTAGATAGCTTAGTGATGCTGCTGAAATTTTGACAGCATCTCCTCTATAATATGACTATGCCCAGCTGTAAAACATGCAATAAACACTTCCAATATACTTCAACATCTATACTCAAATCAATGATCCCTCTGGATCTCTAATATCAACTCAATATATATATCTGTATATCATACTATAGCCATCCATGACATCATTATATATGCAAAACTATATAAATACAATCACATACATATACATGCCCATATTCAATTTACAGTACCATAGAACCTCTATACTTGTACAAATATTTACATATACTTTTGGAACTAGAATATTACATGTCACAAGTAAATCAATTCCAAGGCAAGGATAGAAGATGCCAATGGAATTCATGCCTCATTGCAAACCTAAAAATGATAACCACTGAAGGGGTGAGTATAAAAATACTCAGTGAATCCATATGTACAAAAATGCAGTAGATGTCCATAATACCATGGTTGCTCATGTATGGCCTGTAGAATCAATATAAGATAGCAAATAAATGGTGAAACAAATATTTGTATAAGTATCCATATAGGTATCCATATTAGTATATGTATCCATATTCATATAAATATCCATGTAAGTATCCAGATACATATCCATATAAGTATCTATATACATATCTGTAACACCTCGGTTTAAAGGCTTAGAACTTAAGCTTTAAAAGGCAAACCCATAGGGTTTTGTATTTGTTTAATTGATATGTATTATGCATGTTTATGTTTAAATTGAATGAATATGCATGTTTTAGAAAGTTTCACACATGTAAAAGTGCTTTAAAGGCTGTTAGGAAGAAATCGGGAAAAACTCAATTTTTGGTGAACTGGGGGTAAAATGGTCATTTCACACCCCCTTTGAGTTTTATGGAAATAAACATGATATTTGAAGGCAGAAAAGAATATTAGGACATGAAAATGATGATATTGAATTTATTTGAAATTTTGTTGGAGAATTAAACCCGATTGAAAATAGTTCCCGGCAAGCTGCTCAATTGAGATGCTTGAGGTGCTTCATTTGAACTAAGGGCAAATTGGTTTTTTCCTTTGAGATACGGAATTATATGGTGTATGCAATCCTATGGCATCATTTTAGGCTTGATTAAATCTAACCATTGGATGAAATGATAAAGAAATGGATGGTTAGATGAATAGGTTTCACAATTCCTATCATAAGCTCAAAGTATAGGATTACTAGCTTTAGTTATGGATTTGGTGTAATAAATGTATGTATAAGCCATCTTTGTTGACTTTGATTAACCAATATTATAAAAGTAAGAATGATGGATGGTTGGATGTCTAGATTTCACCATTTTAAACATAAGCCTATTGTATGGAATCATTCCTTTGATATTTAGGTAGATTTTTTCCACCACTTCACCATTGTTATCTTCCTTAAGTATTATTGTAATACTCTATAAACTTCTAACTCATGTGCATGAATAAATTCTCGGTATGTGGTCCATTAGTCTTGAATTGATGGGAAATAATTTTAGAAACACAGTTAGAAAGCAAATTTGAAACTTTTTTGGAAAATGACAGTGTCAAGAACACTGCCGAGAAATTAGCAGTCCGGTCAATAAAAGAATTTCTGAAGTTGACTTGGGGGTAAAATATGACCATAATTTATGTGTAAATTTGGTAAAAAGAAAGAAGTGAAAATCAATTAGGAACACTGAAAAGTGAATAATGGCATTTTTGTAAATAAAGAGTAATTCAAGGTAAATAGTGAAAATGGGTCGGTCAAAGTTTCAGAGTTACAGAATGACTCCAGAACAATTTTTATAAATAAGGATAAATTAAAATAAGCCTATTCACTTTTCGCATTGATATCAAAATCCTGACAGAATTGTCAGAATAAATTTTAGAAGATTTAAGGACCAAAGTGTAAAGGATGAAACTTGGAGGATTTAGTTGTAATTTTACAATTTTTTTTGTCTTATTATGGCTTCAAATTCACGGCTTCTTCTTCCTTCATTTTTGCTCCTCCATTGCCGAACCATTGCTTTCTTCTTCTCCATCTTCATCTTTTCTTATTCTTTATAGATTTCTTTAGGATTTTTATAGAAATATAGTAAATCAACCTAGTTAAACTCATTTCTACCATCAATTTGAAGTTTGGAGATATGAATTTGGAGGACAAACTCCATATGTATTTCGGACATAGTGAAGCTTAGAGGTAAAGTAGTTTATTTATTTAGTTTGATTAATGTTTTGGTGTTATTTTAGGTTCAATTGAATGGGTTTAGTGTTTAATTGCTTTAATTTATCCAAATTTGATGGAATTTTTCAATTGAAGCTTGAAATTGAAGTTGTAAGATTGAATGTGTTGAATTAGTGTTAGGAATTTCAAATTGA
>CANXYC010306219.1:0-16527 GCA_948193065.1 Aleurites moluccanus | reverse complement strand
AAAATACTGAGACTAGTGCGATGGTACTGTATATAGATTTGGTATTTAGAAAATTATAAGATTTCATATATATATATATATATATATATATATATATATATATATATATATAATGTTGGCTATAGTTGATGTTTGATTAATTGTATATGATTGAGATGTATGTTATATATATTGATTTTGGAGATTGTTGATGGAGATCCATAAGGGATCAGTTATTGAGATGTTTGTGAATTTAATAGAAGTGTTTTTATTTGTTTTCTGATTTTGGGCATAGTTCTATTTTAGGGGAAATGCTGTCGAATTTTCCTCAGCATTTTTATATTTATTTAAATTGTATTTGTTTGTTGCATATCATATAGATAGTCTATAGGGTTCTACGTGGTACTGGTCGCGTATGCATCACCCGTACCCTAGGACCGTCACGACTTCCGAGATAGGTCGTGACAGGTCCCGGATATTTAGCCCTGTCTAGTAGGTCACTGTGTACAATGTCAATGGTTTTCCCCTCACTACCCCTTCGGTATAGTAGCTCTGCTATACAAACATGTATAATGGACCAATGGAGCAATAATTAAGTGTAATGATATTCAGCAATCAGTAAATCTCAATAATAATCATATGTTCACTGAAAATGTTCAGGTATCCATTTCTATATCAATATCAAGTCAATAACAATTCATCAAATTTAGGCTTGGTCGTTTTACAGTTATATAAAGATATGTTCGATGCTCAATTAAGAATGGTCATTCAAATGCAATGAATCATGGTATATTAAAGATCATGCATCATGATGTACATATAACTCACCTTTGCTATCACTTCTATTGATATCTTTTGTTTTTCCTTTTTCCTTAGTTCTAGGTTTTAGCATCCACAGTTTCTATCATGTCTTTTATTCATTCTTGACTCTAAATATTCAATTAACTTCAATTTAGATACCAATTAATATGAAATTACCTCAATTAAACTTAATTTAAAGATATTCTTCAAAATTCCCAAAATCCTAGGTTCTATTCTTAAGAAAATTATCACTAGCAGCCTATGTTCCTTTATTTATATCCCTCTCTACTCTTATCCAATTGATTCAATTCTTGTTTCTACTTAAATTAGACAAATTAGGCTCTAACATATCCAAAATTCACCTTATTCCTATTACTACACAATTTATAGTGTTAATTTAAACTTAGCCTTATAACCAGCCCTACTCCCTTACATTATGCCCTGCAACCCTAATCTGGAAGTCTCTACTATTTAGCCTATAACTCAATCTATACTTAACCAATTACTTTTATTCTTTTTCCCATTAACACCAGACATATAGGACTATAAAATATTCAAAATTCAAACCATTCTTATTACTACACAATTACTAGTGAATTTTCAAAATTAACTTATTATGATCCTTATCAGAACAACTTTTTTTCCTATGACTATAATTAATTTTGTGTTTAACTAATTGAAAAATCATTTGGTATGCATTTATTTAACATATAAATGATCATTTTTCATGTTTTGCATTTTTCCTATTTCATACTCTAAGGTCTTCAATTTAATAGAATTTAGTAACATATGTTCTGTTTATTAGTCAATTCTGGCAATCTATACTTATAGCTTAATATCTCATAAACAATAAATCCAATTGAAAAACCCTTTTATAAAACTATAGATAAGATATAAATGAACATTTTTCCTAATTTTGTCTCTATTATTCTCTATAACAAAAATACAGTAGAAAATTTTCAGAAAACCCAATTCTGGCCAGTTATGATTTTTGTTCAATTACTCTCTCTTCTCTTTGAATTTCATCATTTCCTTTTGCAGACATCTAATTAACATATTTATCTACAACTTTTATTTTTTTTTTCAGCCTCAAATTCAGTCATTAAAATTTCAAAATACTAGTTAAAAATTACTGCCTTAAAATAGTTTTCAGAATCCACTTAAACCCTAATTCATCTTTAACACTTTTAGCTTGATTCATTCAATTATTTACCAAATCAAATCATAAAATTCTTAAATTAAATTAAAAACTTAAGTTTAAGAACTTTACCTTAAGTTAAACACTTAGATTCCATCTTTTTTTATCCCTCCAAATAGTTTTGATGTAAAATCTATCAATATTTCTTCATTATCCTTCTTTCCTTCTTCAATTTATCCTATCTTATTTGGTTTGTATAAAAAGGTTGGAAAAAATTTTAATTACCTATTTCAGTTGATGGTTCGGCCAACTCTCTAAGGAAAAATACCAATTTATATACTAAATAATAGATAAGCTTAAAGAAGAGAAGAGCTTGTATGAAGATTCTAGAATCTTGCCATTTGTTCAATTCCTATTGAAATGGTAGGAAAAATCATCTAATAAAAATCATCTCTTATAACTATCATGACCAACCACCTAGGAAGGAATTCTCCAGAAATTTTTGGTGAAAAATATGATATTTTCTTGGTGGGCCCATAACTTTTAGTAATTACACTTTTACCTGAAATTTTTCTTAATTATAATTGCTACCACAATTCTTTTTAATTATTTTCAATTAAGTACTTAAATTATTGACATTTAATTCCTATGGGACCTTATATTATCCTTATAATTAATCATTCAACTCTGTAGCTACAAAATTTTATGTCAAACCTGTTTCGGCAAAACTCCGAAAATCGATAATTTACGTCTCTTAATTACTCTCTTATTTTGTATCTACTTTCACTCACCTTAAGTATCATACATACTTCAATTTATTTTAAATTAATCCATAATCCATCAAAATTAAATAATGTAAAAGAAATTTTCACAAATTACTATCAAAAATAATTAAAAATTGTCTACCGATAAATTCCTCCAAAAATCGGATTTTCTTAACATTTTCATCTCTTTACTATCCATTTGTCTCTCTAACTTCATAATGAACTTCAAATTATTTTTTCTCAATATTTTAGAATCTTAATTCTAAATATCCTCAATTAAATTCTATAAAACTTCTTAAAAATATTTAAAATTTCTTTACCGATAATTCTGTCAGTTACCATCTTTAAAATTCTTTTGTAACAATTATTCTTAAATTTCCTCTTTATTCCTCAATAGATATTTTTATCCTATTTATTATTTAATTAACATCATTCTATCACTATGGTTCGCTACTTCCTTACTGTCTACTGTACTACAGTCTGGGATGTTACACATAAGTTTCATCAAAATCAATACCTTCTTCTTAAGAGTATCCTTGAGCAATAAGTCTAGTTTTATTTCTTACCATAATTCTGGATTCATCAAATTTATTATGAAATATCCATTTTGTACCAAACATTGGATGATCTTGTGGTCTAGGAATAATTTTCCACACTTTGCTCCTTTCAAAGCCATGATCCAGTGATCATCTTCAAGAGCATATTTAACGTTCTTTGGCTCTGCTTATGAGAGAAATACAACATATTCACAAGTATTATGGACTTATGATCTAGTTTTCACACCTTGGTTTGGATTACTAATAATTGAGTATCATTGACCTTATTTCTTACTCTTGGATGATGTGGTTATTAATATTGATGAATAGGTTGTATTGATCTCTCAATATCTTTCTTTTCTTTTCTAAAGTCCATGATTTGGTCTTAGTGTTCTTTCAAGGTTAGTTCCCCATCATATCTTCAATAGCTTTGCCATGTTCATCCCCATCAATAATCTTTGAAGAAAATTCATCAAACATAATATGAACAGACTCTTCAACTAAAAGAGTTCTTTTATTGAAGACCCGATAAGCTTTAGAATGCATAGAATAACCAAGAAATATAGCTTCATTAGATTTTGCATCAAATTTACCTAAATTATCTTCATCATTATTCAGTACAAAAAAATTACAACCAAATAAAGGATGAAATTATGCAACATTAGACTTTTTTACTTTCCATAATTCATATGGATTCTTTTTGAGAATTGGCATAATCATTACTCTATTTAAAATATAGCAAGATATATAAACTACTTCGGCCCAAAAGTATTTAGGTAAATTATTTTCACAAAGCATGATTCTTGCCATTTTAATTAAAGACTTATTTTTCCTTTCAACAACACCATTTAGTTGAGGAGTCATAGGTACTAAAAAATTATGTGATATGTCATACTCTTTGAAATATATTTCAAAATTTGAATTTTCAAATTCTTTTCCATGATCACTTCTAGCACTAGAAATAGCGTACCCTTTTTAGTTTTGCAAACTTTTCAAAAAAGGAATGAATGCATGATATACATTATGTTTATGAGCAAGAAATAATACCCAAGTAAATCTAAAATAATCATCAACCACAACAAGACAATTGTATTTTTCACCAAGAATAGTAATTCTAGTTGGATCAAAAATATCAATATGAAGAAGTTGAAGTAGTCTAGAAGTTGTAACAATATTTTTATATTTAAAAGAACTTCTAAAATTCTTGACTTTTGCACATGCATCACAAATATTTTCCTTTTTGAAAATCAATTTGGGCAATCCATTGACCAAATCCTTTTTAAAAAGTTTGGATATTACATCTATACTAGCATGACCAAGTTTTCTATGCCATAAGGATGAATCTTTATCTTCTGATGCATATAAACAAAGATTTTTATTAGATGTGTTATTTAAATCCACAATATAGATATTCCCTTGGAGATATCCTATGAAAGCTATATTGTTAAATTTGATGTCTAATATCTCACATACAAAAGATTCAAAGGTTACTTTATAACCAACATCACACAATTGACTAATGCTAAGCAAGTTATGTTTTAATTTAACAACAAAAAGTACTTTGGAAATGGATACATCACTGTTGCCAATGGAGACAATACCAATAACATTGCCTTTAGAGTTGTCACCAAAGCTCACATTTCTACTCTTGGCTTTGAGCTCAATAAACTTGGATTTGTCTCCGGTCATATGCTTGGAGCATCTATTATCCATTATCCGATAGTCTTTCTTTATTACTTGAACCTACAAAACAAGAAATGATTCATCCTTTTTTTGGTACCTAAGTTTCATTAGGTCCATACATGTTAGCGTATTTAAGAATTCTTATTTCCTTATTAATTAGGATTATTCCTTTAGGAATCCAAATCTTTTTAGTAGAGCAAGATCCCTTAAATTTAATAGGACATCTTTGAATTTCATGACAATGATACTTGCAATATTTTCATTTTATCATCTTTTTAGGATCCAACACTTTCATTTCAAATAAGGAATTAACCTTCTTAACTTTCAAATTTTTGTATCTTAATATGGTTTTATCAAAAATTATTTTTTGTGAAGCTATGTTATGCTCAAGAGTCTTGCTTCCCTTTATGAACTTATTTAAAAGCTCTTTTATGTCTTTAAGCTCACTCTTGACTTTTTATGCTCACTTAAGAGTTTTGAGTAGTCATTTTTCAAATTGATAATTTGAGTTAAGAGTTTTTCTTTTTCAACATTAAAATTCAAGCTTTCTTTTGGTAAAGCCTCCTCAACTTCAAGTTTCAATTTGCACAAATTTTCTTTAAAATTTTCTTTTCTTTTGAAATGCATCTTAAGTTTTCCATAAGTTCAATAAAAGCATTTTCTAATTAATGAAAAGTGTATGATTGAGAATTTACCTCAAGAAAATCTTCGTCATCAATTTCTTTATCTTCTTCTTCTTCCTCTTTGAAAGATTCTTCATTGCCAGTCGTTTCACTTCCATTTCAAGCTATATAGGCTTTGCACTTCTTCCTAAATATTTTCTCCTTCATTTCCTTCTTCTTCTTGTGTCTGAGAATGG
Organism: Aleurites moluccanus; assembly: GCA_948193065.1. Taxonomy (NCBI): domain Eukaryota; kingdom Viridiplantae; phylum Streptophyta; class Magnoliopsida; order Malpighiales; family Euphorbiaceae; genus Aleurites; species Aleurites moluccanus. Next base: position 10,767 of record CANXYC010306219.1, on the reverse strand, counting down.
GGCAATCTAACCTTGTATGGCCAGGCTTTTTGCATTTATACTATATAATTTCAGCCTTTTTATCTTCCATTTGCTTCTTTTTATCCTTGAAGCTTCTTTTCTTGATTATAACCTTAGATAGAAATCTTCCAAATCTTCTTGTGAGTTGGGCAATATCATCATCATTATCCTCTTCACTGTAAGACTCTTCTTCTTTTTTTCCAAGATTTCCTTTAGATCAATCCATTTTTCTTTTTTTGCAAGATCTTTCCTCTTCCTTATCCCTTGTAGTTTCTCTAGTATTTAGCTTTAACTCAAGTATCATGAGATTTCCCGCCAAGTATTCAGTAGTTAAGGAACTTAGATTCTTTGATTCCTTAATAACATCTACCTTTGCATCAAATTTTATAGATAATAATCTTAAAAGCATAGTGATTGGCTCCTTTTGAATGAATACCTTATTAAAGCTTATTAAGTCATTCACAATTATAGTGAATATTTTTTACATTTCACCAATTTTCTCATCTTTTTTCATGGTGAAATTTTTGAAACTTGAAGTGAGCATATAAATTTTTGTGTCTTAGACTTTATTAAGGCCTTCATGAGTGACTTTAAGCACATTCCAAATTTTTTTAGCTAAATCACAAGCGGAGACTCGGTTGAATTCAGTAGCATCAAGAGAACAAAATAATAAGTCCATAACCTTTAAATTGTTGGCTACTATCATTTTATCTTCAACTGAATATGTTGAATATTCCTTTGGTGTTATTGAATTTTCTACTATTGGAACATATAGTCCCTTTTCAATCACTTCCCAGAGTTTACATCCCTTGGAATATATATGAACTCTCATTCTTACTTTCCATTTATTATAATGGATAACATGAAATAGAGTTTGTCTTGTAGAATATCATCATTCATCAAAAGTGGAAGTGGAGGTAGAGGTGTTTGCCATAGAAATAAATGGTAAGCTCTAAAAATTATGAGATTTTGAATAAATTAGAGCATAAGCTCTAATACCAATTATTATCCCACTATGGCAACACTCCTATAGAGGGTGAATAGGAGCTTAAGATTTCTAATGCAAATATACAATCTATATGCAATATTAATGATAAGACTAATAAATAAGGCAATCAAAATATATAGATAAAGAAAGTTTAGTCAATTTATGGTGGTTTAGAGAAAAATCACATTTTCTATTTCCACTTATCTTAATATCAAACCAATATTGAGGTTTCATTAGACATGGATTCACAATCCAAATCCTAATAATAATTTCACCGGGATTTTGCCCATTTATAATGGGATGCCAACTAAGATTCAATCTAAAACAAGAGTTATGGATTTACAAGTCTCTCTAAAACTTTTACAAGAGCTATTTAAAAGATAAGAGATTAAGTACAAAAAGTAATGGCTAGCATAAGCTAATTTAAATACTGAAAGAAAGAACTTATAAACAAAGTGTTCAAGAGAAACAATATAATATTATTAACACAAGAAAGCTTTTGATTTAACTTGAATAAACTAGGTCAAAGGCTGTTTTAGCTTCAAATCTTCAAGTATTTATAGCCTTCAAGCCTTGGTGAATTAATATGACTATTTTGGCTATATTAAATGCAAAATAAACTCTAAAAATCTTTTTCAATTGCTATAAATTTCTGCATATTTGTCTGATGTGACAACTCAATCACCTGTAACGGGTATTATTAATTCGTAACGAGTATTATACCAAGCTTATAATGGGCTTCACATCTTGTAATAGTCTTTGTAATTTGCTCTTTGTCTGAATTTGCAAAACTGAACATTATATGAATAACAGGCGTTATAAAATATAACGAGCTTACTTAATGCCTTATAATGAACTTGAAAATCTCGTAATGGTTTTAAATAATTATAACGGACATGATCATTTGTAATGGACTTATAATGTGCTCTTTGTCTGAATTTTGTAAAAATAATTCTTTGAAATAATAGTCGTTATGAATTCTTAACGGGTGTTATACTCCGTTCTTAAATAAAATTAAGAAATTAACATATTAAAATCATTTTATTGAACATCAAAATTTTTGAAACATATTTTCTAGCCATCATCAAAATTATCAATAGGTAGACAAACTTAAATTTAAATTTGTGAATTAAATTAAATGTATTAAAATTTATTATTGGCATTTAACTTCCTTACATATATTTGTGAAGATTCTTAATTAGTCGAGATGTACACCATTATTTGATGACATTATGAGAAAATCATGAATTATTAACAGTAATTACTAAGGACCATATTCTGCCAATAATTACCAACGGTTTACTGACGAAAAGCTTATTTTATATATTTTTAAAAGTTTGCCGATAAATTAACAACCGATTTCCATTGATAATTAACAACAAAAATATGTAGGTCGGAAATAATGGCAAAAAGTTTTGGCATACGAAAATTTCGACCAGTCAGCAACTTATTACTAATCGAATATTTTACCGACGGATGTTTCCATTGGTAATGTTATAATAGTAAATGTGAGAAAATACAATGCTTACTTTTTAGTTACTGATGGACAGTTTAATACCACGTGGACATGGTCCGCTGATAATCCATTGGTAATAAAAATATAAAATATTTTTTAAATTATCGATGAACCTTTTAATCACGTGTACTGGAGTCCGTCGATAATGTTAATGGGTTTATTACCCGTTATATTTCATTATGTCTCTCTCTCTCTCTCTCTCTCTCTCTCTCTCTCTTGTTCTCTGTAATAATTGAAATTATTGTTGCTCGTCGTTGTCGTCACGGCCATTTACTGGTATAAGTGATTTTTTTAACTGTTTGATTTTTTTCTTCTTTCCCTTTCTGTCGCCACCGTCCATCCACCTGAATCTGCCTTTTGCTCCACGTCCAGCTACCATTCGGTCGATCAAAAGCCATCACAGACTAGCCCAACCAGAAATTCTATATTCAATTTTTTTTTTTTTTTTTTTTTTTTGCTAATTTTGAAAAATTGATGAACAAATTTGGACGACCAAATTGTGTGCACACCCAAACACAATTAATTTGATATTTATTATTTTGAGCTATTATTTTGTGTATGCTTATTATTTTGTGTTATTGAATATAATTAATTTAAGTGAAATAATTTATAAATAAATTGTAAAGAAAAAAATAAGAATTTTTTTCGGAATTAAAAACTAAAAAACTAATAAAATGTAACTCTTATTAAATTTATCAGTTTAGACTTTAAACCAGGTATGAATTAGGACTTTAAACTTGAGAAAATTTTTGTCTATAGTGTGTCTTTTCGCTAGATAAGAAAAAAAAAAAAGTAATATTATTTAAAATATATTATCATTTATTGATTGAGTATAAAGGCTTTAAAATTATTATATGTGGCAACCAATTAAACGTTGATTTAACTATTATCATCAAACCCAATTAAACAAGCTCACTGTAAGAGGAAAATTTAAATACATGATTCTTTCAAAAACCCAGAACACTTAAACTTTTCCATTGCAAGATCACATTTGAGCAACAAGCACACGAAAAGAAGGATATTCACAGAATGTAAAATTGTTATTATGTAATTTCAATGGAAATTATTAAAATCGTAAATCAGTGAAATTTTAAGGGTATTTTCGAAAATTACCTGTCTAGAATTCAGAATATTACCAAAGATAGTATAATATTAAACTACAGCTAAAAATAAGCTTATACACTTTCCACAATGATATTTGAAACTGAATAGAATTTACATAATTAGTTACAAAAAACTTTAAGGTCAAAAATATAAATAATAAAAGTCTTGGGGTAGAAATTATAATTATTGAAAATTGCCACTTATATAAACAAGACTTAGTCATTTTTTTCCATTACTTCTCTTCATCTTCTTACTTCTTTTCTCTTGGCCGAAACTACCTAACTATTACCCACCCAATTTTTATGTAAATTTTAAAGAAAAACCCATATAAAACATGAATTTCAACCTTGATTAACCTAGTTTCATACAAATTTCACTAAAGAAAACAAAATAAATCTAAGAGTACATCAATTGTGGATTCGGCCACATACTCAACCTAAGATACCAAGGAAGAACATAATTGCTCATTTTGCCTCTTGTAATTATTTTGGGAGTTTGGAAGCAAATTTGAGCAATTGGTTTGTTTAGGTGAGTATTTTATACAACATTCTATATGGAATAATTACTAAAATGAGCTTTGGAATCCATTTGTGAAACTACCCATATTGGCTGAACCACTTGGCACTATTCACATTGAAATTTTGCTTTTGTTTTCTTTAGTTTTTCAATCCCAATTTGAGTTGTTTTATGTGGTTTGTTATTGGATTTGATTTGTTTATTGAATAGCCTACATTATGAGTTTAATGTTTGTTATTTGGGCTATGCCAAACTTACACCAAAACCATACTTAAATGTTGTCTAAATGTTGCACACCAAGTATTTGTTAAAATGCCTCAATGAATTCTTCATAGGCCTACCAAACCAATGCCATCATCGCCAGTGATGTTGGCTAGCCAATTATGCCAACGCAACTGACATTGGTTAACTACATTTATGTCCAACCTATATTTGATTGCCATACCAAACATGTTACTTAATAATGGTACCATTGTTTATATATGAACCATTGCAAAGGAAGTTTGTGTATTAAATGAGCTTATTATTTATTGAAATGTTATTTGTTTACCTTGCATCCCTATTGTCTCTTTGATACTTATCATACCTTATATCTCCTTATTAATGTTGATTTGACATAACTACCTTACCGAAGGGGTAGTGGGTGAATACCTTCTGCATTATCCACAATGGCACATTGGACAGGGTTAAGTGTCCAAAACCCTAGTTGGGAAGGGATTTGTCCTAACCATAAGGTCTGGCCCATCTTATGTGTTTTATATGAGATATATATATTATTATACATTTTAAGGCCCTTCATATGTCATTTTCACATTATTATATGATGTTTATTGACCTAACTATTTGTTACAGCCTATCATTGTTATTATTCTCTTCCTTGATTTATTTGGTGTGCAAACTCAATATTTATTTCCTAGTTACCCTAATTCTTCATGGATATGGTGTATATTGAGCTCATTGAGTATATTTATACTCGCTCTATAGTGGTTTAATATTTTTCAGGCCAGGAGTAGAGAGCGAGTTCCAAGCCTTTTTCTTCAATGGAACCAGCAAAGTAATTTTGCAATGTAAATATTAGTATTTTGTATTTGTGTAATATTTTAGTAGCTCCATGGTTTGTAATTGGTTATAGTTGTGTGTGTGTATATATATATATATATATATATATATATATATATATATATATAGTTAAATTATGTTTGTTATATGGATAATGAATCAGAGTAATAACGGAATTATATAGCATAGAACATAAAGTAATTAATTAAGTAATAGTAAAAGCTAAATGATTATGTTAGGGGTTCTACGGGTGTTGATTGTCTTAAACTGATCCCACATTCTAGGACCATCATGTTTCAATTTTAGGTCGTGACAGAGGTAGTATCAAAGCTTAGGATTATATGTACAGTATATAGATACAGTTTTAATAGGACATAGGGTAATCTATAGAGCATTAGGAATTCTTATTTCGTCTTTTGTTGTATTCGTCAGGTATATATGGATTCTATGATATTGTACTATACTAAATTGTTGTATTTGTTTCTTATAATGGCTAAAATGTCTTAGAGAGAGTGAGAATGCACTTTAGAACCCAAACGTGACAGAGAAAGGGAAGCTAGCAAAGAGGCAGAGATGGCCTCTAATGAGTCTCTGGTTAGGGAGGAAACAGAATAACCTCCCTGATTCTGACGAAGGACAGAGGATACCAGAGGTAATGAAGATCCCTGGAGATTAGAGATTATGCAAGGAATGTTGGATTTATGTCATGAATTACAGGAATTGAGAAGAGAAAGACAGGCAATGTAGCCACCAGCAATGCCACCCTCTGTTACACCAGTTGTACCTGCTCCACCAGCATCAGCACCACCTGTAGTTGTTCCTGGTGAGCCTGTTATTTAGGAAGGGAGTCAAACTATAGATGAAAGTGGAGTGAGAATGTTTAATTTTCTCAAGCTGAATTTGCCAGAATTTAAGAGTGATAGAGGGGAAGAACCTATAGATTTTCTGGAGTAGATTGAGAAGGTTGTGAGGAGGTTATCGTGTTTTGATACACGAGTTGTTGAGTTAGTTGTTTTATAGTTAAAAGGGAAGGCATGGACTTGGTTTTACAGACATATAGAGCGACAATTGTACAGTGATCATCCTCTTACCTGGGCCCAGTTCAGATAAGCGTTGTTAGATGAATTTCTTATAAAGGGTGTGAAAACCATAAATATTATTTAGTTTGAACAATTAGAGCAGGGCAATAGAAGTATGGAAGAATATTCAGATGAATTTATTCGATTAAGCAGATATGCCACTAGAATAGCACCTACAAAAGCTAATCTCATTAGCAGATTTAGAAGAGGACTGCATGTATCACTGTATAATGCCCTGTTATCTATAGAATTCACTTCATTGATAATAATTATTGACAAAGCCAATCAAATGGAAGAGAAATATAAAGAAGAAAGGGCAAAGAGAGAGCATAAAAGAAAAGGGGGATCCAGTGGACAATCCAAAACATGAGAAGGAATTTCCCAATAGAGACAATCTAAAATAGCATCCAAAACTGAATAGAGACTACAAATAAGTGGTCAAAGGAAGAGGAGTCAGGGTAGAGGTGCTCCAGTATTGTCAGCATCTAGGTTTTCTCAAGGGTCATCCAGATCAATGTCTCAGATACCCAGTGTGCCAATATGTGATTATTATGGTAAGAGGCACGGAGGGAAATGCAGATGACAGATAGGTGTCTGCCTCAAGTGTGGTCAACAAGAGCATTTTATTAAAAATTTCCTAATGTGGAGCGAGTAACAGAGTACTACAATAGCTTCACAGCCAACAGTTCTAATGAGTTGAAATGATAACAGAGAAGTTTTAGGCAGAGGTAGAGGTAAAGGGCAAGGACAAAGTAGCAATAAGGCTCCTGCAGTGAGAGGTTAGGGTTGAGTATTTGCAATAAACACCCAAGAAGCCCAGAGAGCATACAATACAATTACAGGTATGATCTCAATACAAAATGAAATAGTACAAGTATTGTTTGATTCGAGTATCACACATTCATTTGTATCACTAATGTTTGCACCTAAATTGAAAATGGAAAGATTATTAATGATAATTCCACTAGAGATATTCACACCTATGGGGAAGAGTGTAAAAGTAAAATACTTTTACCTAGGTTGAGAAGTAGAAATTGGGTGTAAAATTTTGCATGCTAATTTAATGGAATTACCTATGCTTGAGTTTGATATTATACTGGGGATTGATTGGCTAATAACTTATCGTGCAGTAATCGATTGTTATGAAAAAAAGATCGGGTTCCAGCCTAAAGGACAGGAAGTATTTGAATACCAAGGTGAAAAGGTAGGAACATGGATTGAACTTATTTCGTCTATTCGAGCTAAGAAACTACTTCAAAAGGGATATCCAACTTATTTGATAAATGTGATTGATATTCAGAAGGCTCTGAAGGGAATTGATCAAATCCTTATTTGTTAAAGAGCTTCCTGATGTTTTCCTTGAGGATTTTCCAGGGCTACCCCCAGAAAGGGAGATTGAATTTGAAATTGAGGTTTATCCCGGCATGAACCCGATATCCATTCCACTATATAGGATGGTACCTACAGATCTGAAGGAGTTGAAGGTGCAATTGCATGAATTATTAGATAAATGGTATATCAAGCCAAGTATCTCACCGTGAGGCACTCCAGTTTTATTTGTAAAGAAGAAAGATGGATCATTGCGGATGTGTATTGACTACAAACATCTAAATAAAGTGATTGTTAAGAATAAATATCATCTATATCGATGATTTATTTGATCAATTGCAAGGTGCAATCTACTTTTCTAAGATTGATTTGAGATCAAGGTACCATCATTTGCGTATTAAGAAGGAAGATGTACTTAAGACAGCTTTTAGAGCCCAATATGGACATTATGAATTTTTGGTGCTACCATTTGGGTTAATGAATGCTTCTGCGGCATTTATAGATTTAATGAATCGGGTCTTCAAGCCTTATTTAGATAAGTTTTTCATAGTGTTTATTGATTACATCCTTATCTATTCTAAAAGTGAAGAAGAGAATGCAAAGCATCTGGGAATGATACTATAGACACTGTGAGAACATAAGCTATATGCCAAATTGTCGAAGTGCCAATTTTGGCTTACTGAAGTATGTTTTCTAGGCCATATTGTCAACAAATAGGGAATTAAGGTATATCCTCAGAAGGTAGAAGCCGTTGCTAATTAGCCATGACCAACTAATGTTACTGAGATATACAGTTTTCTTGGTATGACGGGTTATTATAAGCAATTTGTGAAGGATTTTTCAAAGATTGCTACTCCATTGACCAAACTGACCAGGAAACATGAGAAGTTCCACTAGAAAGATGATTGTGAAAGGAGTTTTTAGACATTAAAGTCTTGTCTTACGACTGCTCCAGTATTAGCTTTGCCAATGGAGAATGATAAACTAACGGTGTATTATGATGTATCCAGAGTCGGATTAGGTTTTATTCTTATACATAATAAAAAGGTTAAGCTTCACTACAATTAAAAAAGCATGAGAAATGGCTGCAATGATATTTGCATTGAAAATCTGGAGGCATTACTTGTAAGGAACTAAATGTGAGATCTATATGGATCACAAAAGCCTATAGTATATTCTGCAGCAGAAAAATTTAAACCTGTGGCAACGAAGATGGGTTGAATTGTTAAAAGATTATGACTGTGAGATATTGTATCATTTGGGTAAAGCTAATATTGTGGCAGATGCATTAAGCCAAAAGTCAATGGGTAGTCTAGCCCATATAATTGATATATGAAGACCATTAATCCAGGAGATAAAAAAAAAAACTGATTGATATGGGAGCTTAGTTGGAATTAGGATCCCAGGATCGAAACTAAGCTCTGATAGCCCAGTTTTAGGTTAAGCCAACATTGATTGATGACATTAAAGCAACATAGGATAAGGATCCTTATTTACTGAAGTTAAAAGAAGATGTTCAAACTGGAAAGACTCCTAAGTTCAAAGTAGATGATGGAGTATTGAAATATGGGAAACAGCTGTGTGTACCTGACACTAATGGATTACGAGAACGGATCATGAAAGAGGCACATTATGCTTACTATAGTGTTCACCCTGGAATCACAAGGATATATCATGATCTGAAGGAGCTTTATTGGTGGCCTAACATGAAGAGAGATATAGCTAAATTTGTATCTACTTGCTTAGCCTATTAGCAGGTTAAGTGTGAACACCAGAAGCCATTTGATTTATTACGGGAGATAGAATTGCCCAATGTTTTCATAACCGGACCCTCTGCCTTCATTAGTTCTTTAACTGGTCCAGTTAAAGAACCGGTGAAGTGAGAGAGTCAGAGGTTCGACCGGAGTCGAATTTGTTAAACCAAAAAAAATCACTATACATATATATGTATATATAATTTGACATTTATTATATATATGATGAAAATAAATATAATTTGACATTTATTATTTTTGACCAAAATTAAAAAAATTAAAAAAAAATCTGACTCGTTAGAACTGAAAATGGTCCGGTTCAACCGATTTATTGGCTGGTTCTCTGATTTTTTAACCAATTTTTATAGGATGAATTTTTGGGGGCTTACCGGATCAGTCCTTGGTTCAATTCCCAATTTTTTAGGTTTGATCTATCTATCCGGTCTGATTTTGACAACATAGAATTGCCAAAATGGAAATGAGAGCAAATTACTATGGATTTTGTGGTTGGTTTATGGAAGACTTCACGGGGATATGATTCCATATGGGTAATAGTTGATCGATTGATAAAATTTGCTTACTTCCTAGAGGTGAAAATCAGCTACACTCCAGCACAGTATACTCAGACATATGTTGATAAAATTGTACGACTTCATGGAGTGCCACTGATGATCATTTCAAATAGAGGAGCACGGTTTACTTCGAAGTTTTATCAGAAATTCCAAGAAGAATTAAGTACACAACTACAGTTTAGTACGGCTTTTCACCCTCAGAAAGATGGTCAATCAGAACACACCATACAAACACTGGATGATATGCTTCGATTATATGTATTGGAATTTAAAAGCAATTGGGATCGATATCTACCATTGATTGAATTCTCCTACAAAAACAGTTATCATTCATCAATCAGGATGGCTCCTTATAAAGCACTATATGGCAGAAAATGTTGATCCCCAGTTTGTTGGATGGAACCAAGAGAGAAGCATTTGGAAGGCCTTGAGTTAATTAGTGAGACAATAGAGAAAGTGTTTATCATTAAAGAAAGAATGAAGATCACGTTCAGTAGACAGAAGAGCGACACGAATCCGAAGAGGAAAGATGTACATTTGATTGAAGGTGATCATATTTTTCTTAAGGTTTCACCTATGAAAGGTGTGATGAGATTCGGAAAGAAGGGTAAACCATCACCTATATACATTGGGTCATTTGATGTTAGTGTAGGTGTTTTAAAGACAATCATTGTAATCATGTTTTTAGAAATATATTAATAAAAAGACCTTATTTATTAATCAGTACTTATTATTGTTTAGAGTAATATTGTATAACTGTTTAATAAAGTCCATGGTATAGACACAGCATGGAGGCATTCATGATGAGATCATGGTAGTGAGATGCTTATCATGTGCAATTATGTTTTAA
>CANXYC010306210.1:0-13749 GCA_948193065.1 Aleurites moluccanus | reverse complement strand
CAAGTATATAAATATATATATATGCAATAGGATAATCAATATAGGAATTCTTTGGTTATTTAATTTCAAAAATAATAATCAAATAGAATGTTCATACTCACCTCTTATACAAATTTCTCTTAATTTCTCCTTAGCAATTCTGCCAATTAATTGCTCAATAAATTCTGAATTTCTCCTCCTAAGAAATTTTCCAATGTACAAAATTAGGGTTTCTCCAAACCAATAATATTCCATAAGATTCCTACTAATTAATTATCTTAGAATCTCTATTCTTAATTCCCAACAATAATTCCATTAATCTCTTAAAGAAAAACTGCATTAAATTTTCGGAGTTACTGTTCACAGCAGTTTCAACCTCCAAATTCTCCCACATTAATTATCATTAATTGCTTTAGATTACTAGTAATAAATTCTATATACCCAAAATTAATTATCCTAACCCCATATACTTAAATAAATCCAAAGAAAATAACTTAGGAAGAAAATTTACCTTATTTTCTTCAAACTGAGATTTCTGCCAAAACTGCTCAAATTTTAATGATTCTGCCTTAATATAGACTAATCTAGAAGTCTATTGCATTAATCTAAGTATTAATGACTTAGAATATAAAATGGAACAAATTTGAGGAAAAGACTGAGATTGCAGAAGGAAGAAAGAAAATCGTGAAAAATCGCTACTGGGGTTGCTGGGTTTAAATATACCTCTGCCCAAAAACACGCCAGCCAGTTCGCCTTGCCAAACCTGCCTTGGCAAAGCTACCTCATCTAACTAGCTTGCCAATCCCACTTCGCATTCCCAGCTCGCACTTGCCAACTCGCCAATCTTGATCCGTCAATGCTGCCTCGCACATTCCAGTTCGCATATGTTACCTCTCATATGCTGCCTCGCTAGACTCTTCTCGCAACTCTTCCTCGCATATGCCACCTCAGTAATGCTTCTTCGTCTCTTCGCTTCTTCGTGAACTATCACTTCGTACAATCTCTCTTCTCATAATGTCTCCTCACATAATGCCTCTTCGCCCAATCCTCTTCGCCTAAGCTCTTCACCCAATCCTCTTCGCCTAAGCTCTTCGCCAAAGCTCTTTGCCTTCGCTCTTCGCCAAAGCTCTTCACCTTAGCTCTTCGCCACTTCGCCATAATACCACCTCGCATTGCCAGTCCGTAAAATGCCTTCTCACATCATGCTGGCTCTCCATAACAATTACTTCTAAGTTAAATTCTTGCCAGAACATCCCACCTTAAGCTAGCTCGCAAATGAGCTACAATTATCCAAACTTACCAATTCTTCTTGTCACTTACAATCAATAGGTAGAAACACAACATATCAAAATTTCAAATCAAAATAATCTTCACACCGACTTTAGTGACTCTCCCAAAAGTCACCCAGACTCTTGCCTCAAAATCTAACCTAACAGCCTTGATACAAATCACTCTCCACTGAGATATACTTATCAAAAAATTCTTAAATTTTATAATTATAATTTCAACATACAAAGAACATTTTTTATATTTACCACTTTAGCTAATTTTGCCTCAGACATTCCCAGTAATTCCAAACAGACACTGCATCCCTGCATAAATTCTCAACCAGACCAGCCTTACTCAAATAAACACAACTCATCACATACACAGAATTTTATCAAACCCTTTACAGAATTATAGCTAAGACATAAATTAACAACTTTCATGTTTTACACTTAACCAAATTATGTCTTTAAGAATATGAAATGATCCTCACTGAATTCTGCAGCATCCAAGACAAAAGTTTCTGAAATTTTCAATATTCTCATCTAAAAATTTAAATTCTCCAAACATACAAAATAAATACACTTCAAAAATGGCAGATATTACAATAATTTTCTATTTCTAAATATGGTGATAATTCCATAAGAACTCGAAGGAGTGCAAAATGACTATTTTGCCCCCAGTTCACAAAATTTCAAGTTTCTACCAATTTCTTCCTAACAGCCTTTGATGTACTTTTACATGTGTAAAATTGTCTAAAACATGCATATTCATTCAATTTAAGCAATAACATGCATCATATATAGCATATAAGCAAACACAAAATCCCCTTAGGTTTGCCCCTTTAAGCTTATGTTCTAAGCCCTTAAGCTAGGGTGTTACAGTCTTGAAGGCTCACCCTCCTTCTGTTGTGATTTTCAGGTGCTAGAGTGGTCGGTCCAGAGACTGAAAATAGAGCTTTTTAACTTCTTTCTCCAAGAAGCTATTTGAAAGTATAAATTCTGATCATTTTGGATATATTTTGTTATTATTTTTAAGATGTAATCCTCTTAGAGCTCTATAATAGTTAAATGGTTGTGATATTCTTTTGGGTTATCACTTGTTCATTTTGGATAGATGACCTTATTTGCCTTTGATCTATAGTGAAAAAGTTAATTATATTTTGATAGTTATGTCATAAGATGATATTACAGGTTGATGATGTTCATTTTGAAAGTATAGATTATGATCATTTTGGATATATTTTGTTATTATTTTTAAGATGTAATCCTCTTAGAGCTCCATAATAGTTGAATAGTTATAATATTCTTTTGGGTTATCACTTGTTCATTTTGGATAAAGGACCTTATTTGTCTGTAATCTATAGTGAATAAGTTAATTATATTAGGTTGATGATGTTTATGATTTGGATTTATGGATAGCTATAGATATTATTTTGTTATTACCATAGGTTAGGTTGGTGTGTTCTATAGGTTTTAGGTGGTCTTAAGCCTTCCCAGGCCCTAGGACCGTCGCATCTTTGGTTTTGGGATGTGACAAGGACACGAGGAGGATATGAGAAGAGCTTTAACAATATCTAAAATATACATATATTTATGTTCAACGCGACCTTTTTTTTACTATATACCTGGACAATAATGTTGAACAATTGTCCCATTTTTAGTTAAAATTTGAGATAAAGTATAGTCTTTATATTTCACAACACTATCAGTGTAAAAAAATTTGATAGGAGAGTTGAAATGAGTTTTAATCATATAAGCAAACTAAATATAAATTTTAGATAACTATGACCTATTTTGTAAAAAATAATCCATATATAATAAGAAAAAGCCACAAAAATTTTAAAATAACGAGATCCGCCCATAGTAGAATGAGGAGCAGGTTCCCAAATATATGAATGAACTATATCAAAAGGTGTAATAGTAACAGTTTAATTAAGGACAAAAAATAAAGCATGATGTTTAGATAACTGACAAAAAATACAATCAAATTATTTAGTTTTACCATCTCCCAAACTACTATTTGAAATTAAAGAACTAAGTTTATAACTAAAAATAGTCCCTACTAGGAATACCAAAGGCTAAAAGACACAATAGCAACACCAAAGTTAGTTGGTAAACCAAGAGAGGTAAGCTCAAATAACCATCCCACTTTGCACCCAATCCTAGGATTTCCACAAGAATTATAAATAGACACCAAGTTCACATAATTGACAAACAAAAATAAGATTCAAAAAAGTTTAGGAATAAAAAGTATCAGGTAAGGAGAATTATGAAGTAAAAATAGTGTAATACCTGTTAATTTTTTTTTAATGCATGTTGTTGAGATGATTGTGGATAGATTAGTATTTTAAGAATCTCAGAATCTGTGTTAAAGAAGGATATTTTGAGTCAGTTTTCATGATTTTAAAGGAATAATTTGGAAAAGTGTAAAACATAAGAGTTGTAGATTTATATCTTATCTTTAAGTCTGTAGAACTGTTTTATAGAATTTTGTGTGTGTGAGGAGATATGCTTCCTCGATCAGAGCTTCTCTAGTTCTCTATTTCTTACAGTAAGTCTGAGTTTATTTGTTTATTCTGAGAATGTGGAGACTGAGTAAGTTAGAAGTGTAAGCATAGAAATGTCCCTTTATGTGTTATATAGATAGCTGTAAATTTCAAAGAGATTAGATAATTGTAGCTCAAGAGAGATCTAATTTAACCAGACCTGCTTGGATAGTACTTACAGTGTAGAGTCAGGGTGAAATTTAGAAATTCACCATAAATTGTGTAGATCTCTTTTTGATCTGAATTTTAGATATGTTGGACTCTTAAGTGTCTATTTTAAGTGACAAAAAGAATGGAGGAGTTTAGATGTTTGTAGCTCATTTGCAAACTAGTTTAGTGTGAGTTGATGAGGAAAGTTTTCCAGCTCGGCAGAGATAGGTAGTGTGAGCTGGCTCCTCCATTTCGAGGTGGATAGAGGCTGATCAAACTAGATAAGTGGAGATTTGGTGAAGTGGGATTGAAGTGGAGATTTAACTAAGTGGAGATTTGGCGAAGTGAGATTGTCGAAGTGGAGATTTGGCGAAGTGGAGATTTGGCGAAGTGAGATTGCCGAAGTGGAGATTTGGAAAAGTGGAGATTTGGCGAAGTGAGATTGCCGAAGTGGAGATTTGGCGAAGTGGGATTGCCGAAGTAGAGATTTGGCGAAGTGGAATTGGCGAAATGGGATTGGAGAAGTGGAATTTGCGAAGTGGGATTGGCGAAATAGATTTGGCGAAGTGGAATTCGGCGAAATAAGATTTGGGAAGTGGGTTTGGTGAAGTGGCTATTAGTGAGGCAGTAGCTTATTTAAAAGAGAAGCAGTAGCCACTTTTCATGATAACTTTTTCTCTTTTCTTTCTTTCTTCTTCATTTCTTCTCCTATCTCTCTCCAATCTGTTCCATTTGTTTTCTAATGCATTAATACTAAGGATTAATGCATTAAATCATTAAATTATCACATCAAAAGGCTTCAATCATCATTTTCAAGCCAGATCCTTCAAGAACTCAGTTTTGGGGAAATAAGGTGATTTTCTCCAAACTTTATTTTCTTTTTAGATTAAGATTTTTGGTAGTTAGAATAATTATTTATGAGTTATATAGAGCCTATTATGTTAAGGCTATTAATTTTGATTAATATGGAAGATACCGGAATTTATGAATTTTGATGAATAGTGATATGAATAGTAATTATGTTCTTAATGTTCAGATTTTATTAAAGAGATGAATTAAATTAATGCTAGGAAACTATAATAGAGACTATAAGATGGTTAAAATTATAAGGAATCATATTATGTATTATTAACTGAGGAAACCCTAATTTGTAGAATTTGGGGATTTTGATTAGGCTTGGACAATTCAAGAAATTGATGAGGATTTTTATTTGATCAAGTGTTGAGCTTAATTGTGGAAATTTTTACTCAGAGGTAAGTTATGAATTACATAAATGTATATTTCTCCTTATGAGATGAGTTGTTAAATATTCATATATGTTCTTTATGATATGAAATCTTTATTTAATAACCTCCTTCATATAAGTACTTAATATATAAGAATGACTTGGTTATCTTTCTTGGACCAAGATCATGAACAAGCCTTTGATATGCATGATAAATGGTCTCTTGACCAAATCTAAAATTTTGAGAATACCTTATTATAATGACCCTTTGATATACATAAGTATAGAATGCTTTTCCTAATGAAAGTAAATTCATTGGACCATATGCACAATGGAAGCCCAGCTGATAAGGGTTTTATCAGTGTTCCACCTAGAGGGGGCCATGAGCTCTAGGCATATGCCCGTGTAAGCATATGTGCACGTTAAGGTAGCAAGGCTACTGATACGTTATGATATGATATTAGTTCTATCTTATATGTGATTTGACAATGTCATCCTTTGCAGGCATTCTTATGTTCTAAATGAGAACCATGCTTTAATTTATGATATGATTTGATAGTGCTATTTGTTGTAAGCACTCATATTCTTATTCAAGTACAAGCTTAATATTCTTTCATGCCAAGTCTATGTATATGTATATGTTCATGCTTTGATACTTAGATTCTTAATTTACCTAATGCATTATGTAGTTCATATCTTATTGAGTTGAAGGCTCATCCCTCTTCTGTGGTTTCAGGTACTAGTGTAGCTCGAGAGAGAGCTAATCCAGAGGATAAAGCTTCTTGATTTCTTCTTCAAAAGAAGCTTGGATGTAATTATTTTGGATATTATTTTGTAATGTATATATATAATCATGTTTATTGAGAAGTATTCTTTTAGAGCTCCGTAGATAGATATGGAATAGTTTTGATTTTGTTGCCATGGATGGCATTTGTAGACTCTCATTTATCCATATTGATGTTAGAACTATCTTTTGATCGGTAGGGAACAAGTGGAAATGTCATGATATAAAATGATGATTTATGAGATATGATGTTTTGCATTGAATTAGTGTATGCTATTATGTATGAAACAGGTTTAGTTAAGGGTTCTAAGGGTTTATGGTGGCCTTACGCCTATCCTTTCCCTAGGACCGTCGCACCAGTGATGATAGGGTGTGACAGAGGTGGTATCAAAGCTATAGGTATATAATTATAAGATAGATAGGTAGATGTGTAAGTTCCCTAGTATAAGTGCTTGATTAAGATAACTACGGAGCATAGGATTCATGTCACGTCAATGTTGTGTATTCCTTTGGTATAGATCTGCGTTAATCTTTTGTTTTGTGTCTAAGTTTGCTTTGTTTCTCTTATTAGTATCGAGATGCTTCCGAGGCGAGGAAAAGGACGTGGTAGAGGCCGTCCTAGAAGAGAGTTACCTTCTGAAGAAGGGTCAGTGGGTAGAGTGGGAGGTGATGACATTCCTCTAGAGCCATAAGTAGATGTTATTCATATGGCCCAGCAGTTGAACCAGTTACAAAAGAATTATGAGATGATAGATGAGTTCATTACTCAGTAGAGGCAGCAGCAGGCTCCCCTAGTGTATGTAGTTCCTGATGTTCCAGTTCCTCCTGTAGTTCCTCCACCCCCACCAGCAGTGGTACCTCAAGTTGAGAAAGTTTCATTTGAGAAATTCTTGAAGCTCAAACCTTCAGAGTACAGAGGTGAGGTCGATCCTACAGATTTTCTTGAGGAGATAGAGGAGAAAATTTAGATTTTGAGGATTCCCGATAGAAGGGCTGTTTAGTTTGTGGGATATTTGATGAAGGCCGAAGCTAAAGATTGGTTTAGACAAAGTATTCCCGGTATGCTTTGGGGTAATGAAGAGTTGTCTTGGGAAAGGTTCAAAGAGTTGGTTCTTAATGAGTTTCTTCCTAAAAGTGTGAGGGATGGTAAGTTCATTGAGTTTGAAAGGTTGGTTTAGACTCCTGGTATGACTGTTTCAGAGTATGCGAAGAAATTTAGTCAGTTGAGTAAGTTTGCTCTAGCTTTTATGCCTACAGAAGCAGCACGGATTCAGAGGTTTCATAGAGGACTTATAGCTCTATTGTTTAAATTCTTGGATGATCTTGAGTTTGACTCTTACTCTAAACTTGTGGATAAGGCTAGAGTAATAGAGAATAGAGAGATGAAGGTTAGATCAGAAAGGGAAGAGAAGAAGAAGGCAAAGATTGGAAGTTCCTCCAGGCAAGATAGCAGGGTAAAGAGTATGAATATCTCTCATCAATCGGCTTCCCAGAGTGGATATAGAGGACCTTCAGGGAGATCACAACATAGACCAAATCCCTCTAGATTCTCTTCTTAAATGAGTTATGGTACAACCAATTCTGCACCACCTAGGACTTCTAATCCTTCTTGTCCTATATGTGGTAAGCTTCATAGACGACCTTATTTTTTTGGGTCAGGTGCATGTTATGGATGTGGAAAGCATGGTCATTTTCTTAAGGATTGTCCACAACCTTCTTTTAGAGCTAGACCCCAGTCTTCTCAGACTATAGTTCAAATGGTTAGAGAAATGAGTGTTGGTCAGCAGTTCGGCATAAGCCTTGGTATTTTGGGTAGGTCTCCAGAGGCAGGTAGAGGTTCAGGTCAGACTTTTGGTCAAGCTACCGGTCAGGCACCTATGGGAAGAGGTAAAGGAAGAGTGTTTGCTCTTACATAGTAAGAGGCCCAAACTTCTAACATTGTGGTCACAGGTATTCTTCCTATTCAGGCTTTGAATGCTAGAGTGTTTTTTTATTCAAGAGCTATGCATTCATTTGTTTCTTCATATTTTGCTAAGAAATTGAATGTGCCATATGAATTACTTAAAAATGCTTTGGTAGTATCGACTCCTTTAGAGGAAGAGATTAAAGTTCATGATTTTTACCCATCTTGTGTGGTTAGCATAATTGGTAAGAGTTTAGAAGTAGATTTGATTGTGTTGCCTGTGTTAGAATTTGATGTGATTTTGAGCATGGATTAGTTGTCCAAGTATTATGCAACCATAGATTGCAATGGGAAGAAGTTAATCTTCAAGCCACCTTTGGGTGAGGAGTTTGTGTTCCAAGGGGGACAGAGTGAAGTACCATATAACATGATATCAGCCTTAGGGGTGAAGAGATTGATGAAGAAAGGATGCCAAGGATATTTGGCTTATGTCCGAGATACTTAAAAGAAAGTAAAAGGTTTGGATCAGATTCCTGTTGTTAGCGAGTTTTCGGATGTATTTCCTGAAGAGTTACCTGGTTTGCCACCAGATAGAGAGACAGAATTTGGTATTGAGTTGCTATCTGGTACAAATTCAATTTCTATTCCTCCATATCATATGGCACCAATAGAATTGAGAGAGTTAAAAACTCAATTACAAGCTTGACAAGGGATTTATCAGACCTACAATTCACCATGGGATGCACCTGTACTCTTTGTGAAGAAGAAGGATGGTTCTATGAGGTTATGCATAGATTACAAACAGCTCAACAAGGCAACTATCAAGAATAAGTATCCTTTGCTAAGGATAGATGATTTATTTGATCAGTTGCAGGGTGCAAGTCATTTCTCTAAGATAGAATTGAGATCAGGTTACTATCAATTGAGGATTCAGAATGAGGATGTGTTGAAGACAGCTTTTCGAACGAGATACGGTCACTATGAGTTTCTAGTATTACTATTTGGATTAACTAATGCACCAGCTACATTTATGGACTTGATGAACCGGGTCTTCAAGCCATTTTTGGACAAGTTTGTCATTGTGTTTATTGATGACATTCTTGTGTATTTTGAGAGTGAAGAAGAGCATGGGGAACATCTTAGGATTATGTTTCAAACTTTGAGAGAGCATCAACTGTTTGCTAAACTTTCAAAGTGTGAATTTTGGCTTCAGAGTGTGGGCTTTCTAGGACATATAGTGAGCAAGGATGGGCTTGAAGTTGATCCTAGAAAGGTGGATGCAATTCTTAGTTGGTCTAGACCCACAAATGTTTCAAAAGTTAGAAGTTTCTTGGGTTTGGCAGGCTACTACAGAAGGTTTGTTCAAGACTTCTCCAAGATTGCAGCTCCTTTAAGTAAGCTTACCCAGAAGCAAGTAAAATTCCTATGGACAGATGCATGTGATAAGAGTTTCCAAAAGTTAAAGACTTGTCTTACCATGGCACCTATTTTAGCTTTGTCGTCGGGTGAAAGAGGATATGCAGTGTATTGTGATGCATCGAAAGTAGGGCTTGGTTGTGTGCTTATGCAGCATGGTAAGGTGATAGCCTATGCTTCTAGACAGTTGAGAAAGCATGAGGTGAATTATCCAACACATGATCTTGAGATGGCTGCAGTTGTGTTTGCTTTGAAGATATGGAGACATTATATGTATGGAGAGAAGTGTGAGATTTTCATAGATCACAAGAGTTTGAAATATATATTTCAGCAGAAAGATCTTAACCTCAAGCAAAGAAGATGGGTTGAATTACTTAAGGATTATGACTGTGAAATCTTGTACCATCCAGGAAAAGCTAATGTAGTGGCAAATGCATTGAGCAGGAAGTATTTGGGAAGTTTAGCCCATATCTAAGTGAGTAGAAGATCATTAGTGAGGGAAATGCAGCGATTGCATGATATGTGAATCAGTTTAAAATTGTCAGATTCAGGAGTACTTTTAGCATATTTCCAAGTCAAGCCGGTTCTCATTGATCAGATTAGAGAAGCTCAAGACAAAGATCCTCAGTTGGTGAAGCTAAAGAACAATGTGGGATTAGAAAAAGCTCCAGGATTTGTTATGAATGACAGTATGTTGAGGCATGGTAACAGGTTATGTGATCCAGCAATTGATGATTTGAGGGATATGATTCTTAAGGAAGCACATCAAGCCAAGTATAACGTGCATCCCGGCATAACGAAGATGTACCAAGACATTAAGAATTCTTATTGGTGGAGTGGAATGAAAAAGGATGTAGCTGAGTTTGTGGAAAGATGTTTGACTTAGTAACAAGTGAAATTTGAGCATCATAAACCTTAAGGACTACTTCAATAATTACCTTTGCCAGAATGGAAATGGGAGAGAATAACCATAGACTTTGTTGTAGGGTTGCCAAGGACTTCAAGTAGGTATAACTCAATATGGGTAGTTATTGATAGATTGACAAAGTCAGCTCACTTTTTGCCAGTCAAGACAACATACACAGCTTCTTAGTATGCACAGATATATATTGATGAGGTAGTGAGACTTCATGGAATACCGATTTCCATCATATCCGATAGAGGTACCAAGTTTACTTCAAGGTATTGGAAGAAATTACAAAAGTCTTTGGGTACTCAACTTGATTTCAGCACAGCTTTTCATTCGCAGACTGATGGGGAGTAAAAGAGAACTATCCAAACTCTAGAAGATATGCTAAGGATGTGCATTCTAGATTTTAGAGGAAATTGGGATAAGAACTTGCCATTGATAGAGTTTGCCAACAATAATAGCTATCACTCGACTATTCAGATGTCCCCCTATGAAGCTTTATATGGTAGGAGGTGTAGGTCTCTTTTGTGTTGGGATAAAGTGGGAGAGAAACATATTGAAGGGCTAGAATTAATTCAATATACAGCAAAGAAGGTTCCACTAATAAGGGAAAGATTGAAGACAGTCTTCAGTCGACAAAAGAGTTATGCATACACAGGGAGGAGAGACCTTCAGTTTGTAGTTGGAGACTTAGTATTCTTAAAGGTTTCACCTATGAAAAGAGTCTTAAGGTTTGGAAAAAAAAGACAAGTTATCTCCAAGGTACATCGGACCATTCGAGATTTTAGATAAGGTTGGAGAGGTTTCATATAGGTTAGCCTTGCCACCAAATTTAGACAATGTGCATCCAGTATTCCATGTGTCAATGCTTCGAAAGTATGTGGCAGATTCTTCTAATATGTTGCAAACTCAAGCAGTAGATCTTCAGCAAGACTTGACTTATGAAGAGGTTCCTATGGCAATTGTTGATAAAATGATCAAAATGTTAAAGAACAAAGAGATAGAAATGGTCAAGGTCTTATGGAAGAATCAAGTAATGGAATAGTGCACTTGGGAAAGTGAGCAAGCTATGTGAGCCAAGTATCCCTATCTATTTCAAGTTTAAGGTAAGTTCTTTAAATTCGAGGATGAATTTATTTAAGGGAGGAAGAATGTAATACCTGTTAATTTTTTTTTTATGCATGTTGTTAGATGATTGTGGATAGATTACTGTTTTAAGAATCTCAGAATCTGTGTTAGGGAAGAATCTTGTGAGTCAATTTTCATGATCTTAAAGGAATAATTTGGAAAAGTGTAAAACATAACAGTTGCAGATTTATATCTTTAAGTCTATAGAACTATTTTGTAGAATTTTGTGTGCGTGAGGAGATATGCTTCCTCGATCAGAGCTTGTTTAATTCTCTATTTCCTGTAGTAAGTTTGAGATTGTTTGTTTATTCTGAGAATGTGGAGACTGAGTAAGTCAGAAGTGTAAACATAGAAATGTCCCTTTATGTGTTATATAGATGGTTGTAAAATTTTAAAGAGACTGGATAATTATAGCTCAAGAGAGATCTAATTTAACCATACCTGCTTGGATAGTACTTGCAGCGTAGAGTTAGAGTGAAATTTAAAAATTCACCATAAATTGTGTAGATCTCCTTTTGATCTGAATTTTAGATATGTTAGACCCTTAAGTGTCAATTTTAAGTGACAAAAGAATGAAGGAGTTTGGATGTTTGTAGCTCATTTGTGAGTTGGTTTAGTGTGAGTTGATGAGGAAGGTTTGCCAACTCGGCAAAAACAGGTAGTGTGAGCTGGCTCCTCGATTTTGAGGTGGATAGAGGCTGATCAAACTGGATAAGTGGAGATTTGGCGAAGTGGGATTGCTAAAGTGGAGATTTGGTGAAATGGAGATTTGGCGAAGTAGAGATTTGGCAAAGTGGGATTGCCGAAGTAGAGATTTGGCAAAGTGGAATTGGCGAAGTGGGATTGGCGAAGTGGAACTTGTGAAGTAGTATTGGCGAAGTGGATTCGACAAAGTAGAATTCGACGAAGTAATATTTGCGAAGTGGGATTGACGAAATGGATTTGGCGAAGTGGAATTCGGCGAAATAAGATTTGTGAAGTGGGTTTGGTGAAGTGGCTATTAGTGAGGCAGTAGCTTATTTAAAAGAGAAGCAGTAGCCACTTTTCATGACAACTTTTTCTCTTTTCTTTCTTTCTTCTTCATTTCTTCTCCTATCTCTCTCCAATCTGTTCCATTTATTTTCTAATGCATTAATACTCAGAATTAATACATTAAATCATTAAATAATCAGATCAAAAGGTTTTAATCATCATTTTCAAGCCAAATCCTTCAAGAACTCAATTTTGGGAAAATAAGGTGATTTTCTCAAACTTCATTTTCTTTTTAGATAAAGATTTTTGGTAGTTAGAATAATTATTTATGAGTTATATAGAGCCTATTATGAGCATTTAAGGCTATTAATTTTGATTAATATGGAAGATACCAAAATTTATGAATTTTGATGAATAGTGACATGAATATTAATTATGTTATTAATGTTCAGATTTTCTTTAAGAGATGAATTAAATTGATGCTAGGAAACTATAATAGAGACTATAAGATGGTTAAAATTATAAGGAACCATATTATGTATTATTAATTGAGGAAACCCTAATTTGTAGAATTTGGGGATTTTGATTAGGATTGATGAGGATTTTCATTTGATCAGGTGTTGAGCTTAAGTGTGACAAGTTTTACTAAGAGGTAAGTTATGAATTACATAAATGTATATTTCTCCTTATGAAATGAATTGTTAAATATTCATATATGTTCTTTATGATATGAAATCTTTATTTGATAACCTCCTTCATGTAATTATTTAATATATAAGAATGACTTGGTGTAACACCTCAGTTTAAAGTTTTGAACTTAAGCTTTAAAGGGGCAAACTTAAGAGATTTGTCTTTAGAAAGTTTTACGCATGTAAAAGTGGTTTAAAGACTATTAGGAAGAAATCGGGAAAAAATTATTTTTTGGTGAACTGGGGGTAAAATGGTCATTTCACACCCCTTCGAGTTTTATGGAAATTAACATGATATTTGAAGGTAGAAAAGAATATTAGGACATGAAAATGATGATATTTAATTTATTTGAAGTTTTTTTTGGAGAATTAAACCTGGTTGAAAATAATGCCCGGCAAGTTGCTCGATTGAGGTGCTTTATTTGAACTAAGGGCAGTTTAGTCTTTTCTTTTGAGATATGGAATTATATGGTATATGCAACCTTATGGAATCATTTTAGGCTTAATTAAATCTAACCATTGGATGAAATGATGAAGAAATGGATGGTTGGATGACTAGGTTTCACCATTTCTATCATAAGCCTAATGTATGGAAACATATCTTTGATATTTAGGTAGATTTTTCTCACCACTTCACTATTGTCATCTTCCTTATCATAAATCACCAACCATTTTTCTCTTTCTTCTTCATATATGGTTCGGCCACCTTGCTCCACCATTAAAGCTTGATGTTTTCTTCCATTTTTGGATAGAAACTAGTTAATTCCATTAGCCTAAAC
>CANXYC010306159.1:0-67725 GCA_948193065.1 Aleurites moluccanus | reverse complement strand
TTCATCGGGCATTGTGCATAGTGTATTGTATTGGGGACCCTATCTAGGAGGGGGTTAAGGTCCTAGACGTACAGTCTGATCAACTGTATGACTATTGACATGCTACTTAACTGCAGCCTCTGTCCATTGTTCATTGGATTTTGCTAATTATCATGGATATAAAACATTTGGTTTACAGTCTTTTCTTGCAAGTGACCAATATTATTGATTGTATGATTGTTCCTATTGAACCATATTGTACTTGAAACTTGATATTGAATTCTATTGGAAACCTTATTTCTTGGCATTGATATTATTATCTTGGAATATTGTAATCTGTTATTGAATGATCTTCTTTATGAGCACCTAGCCTCACAAGTGAGGAAATATATATGTTACTTACTGAGATTCGTCTCACTCCTTCGTGGTTTATCCTTTTCAGGGTTTGATAGATAGCGAAGATTCCATTTCCTCTCTCTTTCCTCAGAAGTGGAATTTGCCTTATCTATGTAATGACTCCTTAATTGTATTTATGAATCTTTCTATAGTAGCTCCATGGTATGTAATAATGAATTTAGTAATGATATTGTAAAAATGGAGCTATGTTAATGAGATGTAATTATTACACTATATATGCAGTTTGAAGTATTGGATTGGGAAAAATGATAACAAATGTGGTATGTACATTGTAGTATGAGATGAGTATGGGAACAAAAGTGTTGATTTGTGCAGGTTGTGTTAATGTTGATTATGAAGAGAAGAATTTTAGGTCCTGGGTATTAGATTGTAAAAGTAGAGTAGTTATGATAAATTTTCTGTAGAAAATACAGAATGAGGTTTTACGAATTTAGGTGGCCTTATGCCTTCCCCATACCCTAGAACCGTCATATCTCCTGAAATGGGGGATGTGACAATAACCTAACACTGTCTAATAAACTCAACGAGCAATGGTGAAAAATTAATAACTTTTGAAATTGTTTCAATTTTGTTCTTCCAAAAAAGATGTTGTAATGTACTTTTCTTTTTATGTTCGTAGATAATGAAAAAGTACAAAGTTTGACGCTTTTTCTTTTTTATTTAAAAGTGTATAAGCTTATTAGAAAGTTTAAGGTTTTTTTAATTATGTAACTACTATATTAATTATTATTGTTCTAGTAAATTTCTTATAAATTTGTATCCAATGTTGTAAATTTATAGGAACAAAAATTACTTTAATTTATATATAATAAATGGATTAAAGACTAAACATTTTGACTCAACCTATTTAATACGTTTAATTAAATAAGTCAATTACAAATTAATTTTGAGTTAAGCGGGTCAATCCGAACTCGACTCATTTATTGAAGTGTCATTTTCGGATTGATATGAATTTGACCCAAACACGATTAATATAATCCTAAATCTATTTATACCGTGTTGTATTCGAGTCATAATTGCGGGTCGTGTCACATATTACCACCCCCTATATTAGCCATAATTTCTATTAAAACCATCAATATTAATAATAAATAAGTCTATTTTTTCCATTTGCATTTTCTTTTCAGTTTCATAGTTTTAATTTTCGTTTTTTATGTTATTTTTGGAGGTGATGATTTTGGCGATTTTGTGCTTCATGAACGATTTTTGGACAATTATTGGAGGTGATGATTTTGGGCAATTTTGTGCTTCATAGACGATTTTCGGTGAGAGGTATTTTATTTGATTTTTTTGTTTGCTTTGATTTGTAATTTGTTGACATTTTATGTGATTATTGTTTTATTTGTTTTATTTATTTTGTTGCTAATTTGTAATTGTGATTATTTTTGTTGTTAATTTTAATTTGTAATTTGCTTCTGTATTAGAGTTTTTTTTTTTTTTCTGTAATTTTAATTTCTTGTTGATTTTTTTTCTGTCATTGCTTCTGTGAAAAAATGAAAGAATTTATTTGAAAACTTTTTAATGAAAATTAGGTTTGATTAAAAAAAAAAAAAAAAAAAGTCAGGAGCTACAAAAATTTTAGGGTCCGTTTGGAGAGTCTGAAATTGGAGTTAGAATTAGAATTTCAAATTTCAGTATTTGACAGCTATTTAGAATTAGAATTGAAATTCTAACTATAATTCTATAGAATTGTAATATAACTAAAAAATCAATTCCATAATTCAATTCTCAACTCATAAGAATTACAATTCCATAATTATCACTATAATCTTTTCTCTCACCGCCACCGCCACCACCTCCACCCCCAGCGTCACTGCCATCGCTGGCGACGGTGGTCGGCTACCTTCGGCAATAGTGGCTCGCCTGATAATCATCGTCGGACTATCACCACCGGCGACGATGACTCGCCGGACAGTCATCGCCGGCGATCCACCACTACCCACACTGTCACCGCTGGTAGTTCACTACAACGTCCAACTTCACCGCCACTTTCATAGTCACCAATTTTTTTATTTAATTTCAATTTTAATTTCAACTTTTTGTGTGAAACAAACGTTAGAATTATAATTTTAACAGAATTCTAATTCTAGAGAATTAGAATTGGAATTGAAATTCTCAATTTCAATTTCAATTCCAATTCCTTATCCCCAAACATATCCTTAGAGAAATTTAAAATATTAACATTATGTAATATGTTATTAAAATATTAAAATATTAAAATTACATTTTAAAATATTAAAATTATATAATCTGTCTAGTAGTAAATAATAAAACGTTGACTATTGGTGGTCGAGAAAGAAGAGTTTTAAAAATAATAATAAAAATAATTTATTTTTAATTTGTAATTTATTTGTAATCTGTTGTTTATTTATTTATTTATAATGATTTATTTGTAATTTTATAGTTTGTGTGTAGTTTTGAATTTTTTATTTGAATTTGTAATTTTTGTGTAATTTTTAATTATTAACTGTATAATTTTAATTAATTTATACAGTTTAAAATTAATAATAAAATTAAATATAGTATTAAAATTAGTTAATAATTAATTAAATAATAATAATTAATATTATTGTAAAGATTAAAAATTTGAAAAGTTCATTGATCTTAATTACATATTAGAATAATTAATCGGATTCTTGAATTTAAATGTTTTATTGGATTTATACCGTGACATCTAAAAAGAAATGTAGATATAATGCTATTCTTCATATCATTTAAAATGTACGGTATTTAATTTTAAAATATTTGAATTCAAGAGTTTTATAAATTTAATAGTATTTAGTTGAGTTTAACAAATTATCCGATTTCTAGATTTATCAATTGAACAATCATCAGTTTTATATTAACTAAATATTAGAGGCTATCTATTAAGATCTATTGATACTATTATTATATATTAATAATGGTATTATAGAAAATCTAGTAATTATATTTCAAAGAAAAGGTTAATAATAGCTTTTTCTTTTTCTAAAAAAGCTATTAGTATCAATATCTGTTTTTTTGTAAGTAATAAAATTTAATTCTGATTCTGTTTTTAGAAAGAGAAGAAGTCACTATTAACCATTTTTTAAAATATATATTAGATTTTTTATATAATATCATTGTTAACAATTCATTTACATAAATATTGAATATATAGTCTCTATTACTTTAATTAAATAAATAAAAAAAAAAAGATAAAGATGATGATAGAAAATTAAATCACTTTTGACTAATATAATTTTTTTAACAATTTGATATTCTAATTAGTTATATTTTTTCTATTTATAATTGAGTTGGAAATAGAATATTAAATTGTTGAAATTAGTATGTTAGTAAAAAATGGTTAAATTTCTCGATCGTTATCTTTCTTCTTTTTATTTTTTTACAAATTCATCAATGAATTACTGATGGATTGTGAAATGTCCAC
Organism: Aleurites moluccanus; assembly: GCA_948193065.1. Lineage (NCBI taxonomy): Eukaryota > Viridiplantae > Streptophyta > Magnoliopsida > Malpighiales > Euphorbiaceae > Aleurites > Aleurites moluccanus. Next base: position 63,920 of record CANXYC010306159.1, on the reverse strand, counting down.
CAACTTATTTACTGACAGCTTGAAAACTTTACCGATGCAAATTCCAACGGTAAATTACCGACCGATATAATTTTTCGTTGGCAAACTTTTACTGACGAGTCTTTTTCCAAGTATATTTTTCTATCGGTATTATATTGGTGATTCTATTTACCGGTGGATTATCTAATGATAATTCGTCGGTAAATAGCTAATTTCTTGTTGTGTATACTAGCCAAAAGTTTTATGCTAGACTTCTATTTATAAATTTCAAGAAACAATTCCCGGGGTTGATGTTAAGGAATGATTTTTGGGCAATTTCAAAAGCAACTCATAACAAGGAGTTTTGGACTACAATGAATAACATGAAGAATAAAAAGGAAGGTCAGCCTCATGATTGTTTATTATAGATCTCATTATCTTATTGGGTAAGACATGCCTTTTGGAATAAACAAAGAGTGAATATATCACAAATAACAACACCGATCATACCAAATTTTACATGTCTAGATTTAACAATCTGAGAGTGAAATTAGATCCGAAAACATTTTCACTCAATTTCCATTATGAAATCTTGCATTTAGGCATACATAACATAGATGATAGAATAATAGTTTTTCAAACTCTTAAAACTATCCCTAATAATAGTTCATCATGAACATTTTGCTTCTTGTGTCTCTAGTTTTATGTTTGATTAATAAAGAAGCAAAATTGTTGACCTAGTACCAGCCCACACATTTCAATTGAATAATATTTGGGAAACAAAATCAAGCACTTACTATATATGTGCAATAGCTAGCAAAAACGTTTGCTATAGAATTGGACTCAATGCATAGTTAACAAATTACTGATGAAACTCTCTCTGTCTTAAAATAAATGTCCTAATTATAAAATGTATAAATATTAAGAATTTTTTTTAGAAACTTTAACCTTTACTCTCTCATAATTAATTACAACTATCTCATTTTTTATTTTAATATATTTCTCCTAATTAAATACAATCATCTCCTTATTTTTCAAAAAATAATAAATGTTTTTGTTTTTTTCAAGTTTACATTAATTATATAAGACCAAATATATGAGGGTATTATTGAATTGTTAAGTAAAATATAGTTTAAATTGGGAAATATGACAATTAAATTGGGACATATCATAAAAAAAAACTGTGACATTTATTTTAAGACGAAGGAAATATTTTAGGCAAGCAAACCTAGCAAAAATCATGTCTATTTAATGAATATCAAATGTCATACCAAAACAACTAATATGAGTAATTAGAATTCAAATCCATACCAACAAAACAATTACTAGATTAATTAGAAGTCAAATCCATATTTGGGAGGGATTATTTACATAGAGAAAATAATAAGTAATACTTGTCCATCATTTTTTCTTCATTGCCTTGCTCTTTGTAACTTTTTTTGCTTTCTCTATTGTAATCTTTTCTTGTTCTTCCTTGCATTTATTTTGGTGTTTGTAGCCATCCTTTATCTTGTTAAAACCCTTCCACAATTATTGTAATTGAAATTCTCTACTTTAGTATTCCTTTTCACAGACACTTTATCCCCCTTCTCATTTGTCCTCGTAAGAGGCTTGAGATTTTTTCCAGATTTGGATTTGGATTTCCTTCAAGCAAATTTTTGAACATTTTAATCACAAATTTCATAATAAACAAAAGGTTTATAATAAGCAAATGGAGTGGAGATGTAATCACTTGTAGTTGTTGTTTCCTTTGTTATTGTTGCCCTTTCATGCCATTTGTTAGATGTTGATAAACGATGCTATGTAGAGGTGAGCAAAAAAAAAAAAAAAACAACAAAAATTAAACCGAATCAAACCTAGTTTGATCGGTTCGATTCAGTTATTTTTTTAAAAAATTGATTTATTCGATTTGGTTCAATTTTTCTTTAGAAAAATCAAAATAATCGAACCGACTATATATATATATATATATATATATATATATATATATATATATATATATATATATATTATGCTTACCATATTCTTATACTCTTACTTACCCTATCTATCTTATTCTTCATTCTTCATTCTAAAACATAAAATCAGTAAAACCTAGCTTCTGAGTCTCCTCTCCTTCTCTCACTGTCATCCCCTCATCTCCTCACTCACATCTATTTCTTTTTCTCCCATCAAAATTGATATTTCTTCTAGTTTTCTTCTGAAGATCTCACAAATAAAAAGTTCCAGGTATTTTGTATGAATATTTATTGCTCTTTAGTTATTTTTTTTCTTTTTCTTAGACTTAATTTTATTACTCTTTTAAATTTAATGTTGGAATCCTATAATTTTATTTCTCTTTTGAATTTTATTGCAATTTATTTTTCTTAGACTTAATTTTATTGCTCTTTAGGGTTTTTGACTTTTTGTGCGAGTGAAAGGAGGGTTTTTTTTGGAAGAATCAGTTACACCTTCTTATTTTTTGCTCCGTTGAGTTTCTTAAGAAATAGTATCTAAACCTGAAAAAACTTTTGCTAATTCATTGAAAGACTTTAATTGCCAGGGCCCCTCTTCCTTTAGTCATTGGGAACTATTAATTAAGAGAATTTGTATGTGTTTTTCTTTCTTTCTTTTTTAATTAAAATTGTTATAATTATTTTTGAGTCAAAATTAATGGCAGGATTAATAGATTACTGAATAATAAAATTGGTTGAAAACCCATTAAAACCAAAAATATCAAAAAACTTGAAAAACTCGAACCAAAATATGTAGTTCATTTCGGTTCGATTTACAGCCTAAAAAAATTGATTCTGTTCTTTTCTGTCATGTCCCAATTTTGGAACATGAAAGTCCTAGGATGTGAGAACAAATTAAGGTTACCAACACTCGTAGAACCCCTGCTTATGACCTAATATCATTCCTTATTATAACAGTCCTACAATTAATTTCTTCAATTTATCAGTCATCGCCTGTCATAACAATTCTATATTCATCATCTCATCTCAATTATCAATCATCATTATAGAATCTTGTCATGTCACAATATTTCATATACTTTGTATAACGTCTATTATTTATACATCATTAGCCTATCTATACACAGTACCATGGAGCTTCTATAAATATAAAGAAAAAAATATATAAGTCCTGATATTTACACTGCAAAAGATAGTTTGGTCCCATCTGAAGAAGGAAATTTGGGAACCCCTTATTCTTGACTTGAAAATTTTTAAACCACTAATGGGTGAGTATAAAAATATTCAATGAGTCAAATATATATTACCATATATTCCAGCTAGATGGGTATCAATAGAAAATAATAAATAATGAATGGTTCTATGGGTAGTACATCAAATGCCTAAATCAAAGGAAATGGAATTGAAAATCAATTAAGGATATATAAACACAACAATGGAGCAAAATATTTAATTATGGACATGCTAGAACAATTACTATGAATGAAAAATCAAATAGGATCAATAAGTCAATGGAAACTCATAGCATGTAAATATAACATATATAAAAGGTCTCATACACATATAACATATCAATCTCATCAATATAATATAAGGTGGGCCAAACCTTAGGGCTAGGACCTTAACCCTTACAATGTTCATTGTACACAATGCTGATGGTTTTCCCCTCACTACCCCATCGGAATAGTAGCTTTGCTATATAAACATATAAAATGGGCAGAAGAACTCATACAGGTGCCAAAAAGGCTAGTAGAAACAATATGGTACAATAACATTTTCAATAAACTCATTTGTTTTCTTTCAATTAATCAATATCAATATGGTTCAATGAACAAGTCTTAGGATCATCAAATGACAAGACAAATAGCTTGTAACTCAAATTTGAGTTGAGTACAAAAGTTATCAAAAAGGGTCAATTGCACTGGTGAGAAAGCTAGTCATCCGCGCTGGCAACAATGTCATTCAGTTGGTAGGCTTATGAAATTTACAAAGGGCATTTCATCGAACACTTAGTATACAACTTTTAAACATCAATTTGGTAGGGTTAAAGAGTAAGTTCAACAAATCCTGAAATTTACATATCAAGTCTATACAAGGCTCAATTTAGGAAATATTTCAAATCATATTTTTATACAAGCAAACTGGATCAATTCAAGGCTTGAAATCAAATGAAAATCAAAGGAAATTCAACAATGTTCATTTGGCCAAGGGGATGCAATTTCTCAAATGAGTTTCTTAATTTCAAATTATGATTTAGACATGCATAACAATATATAAATGACTCACCTAAACTGTCGGTTCGATAAAAAACTCATTAAAACTCCAAGTTGTCAATTTAGGCTCACTCATTCACTTGTTGGACAGCCTTATCAGTATGTAATAAACTAATAATTTACCATAGAAAATAATGTCATATTGATTTGAAATTTTTATGGGACCTAGCCAACATATTTATTAAGCTCTATATTAAATTTCATCCAAAATAAATATCATTTGCCCTATGAATTAAAGTAATTATAGTGGCTATAATATTTTGTTTTACACATAATTTCTCTTTGGCAGTCCTGACTCAATTACACATATCTCTAGGTACATGTATCCAATCACTTCGATTCTTTTTTCTTATTAAACTAGACACATGAAACTACAACATAACCAAAATTCAGCTTAATATCTTTTTTGTACAATGTTTAGTGAATATCTAAATCTTACCCATGTTCCTGTGTAAAAGTCAATTTGGACAAGTTTTATTATCTTGGTTGCATCTCACACGTATATATTCAATTGAAAAACTATTTTACTGCCATCTAGTTAACATATATTGGAACATTTTTTATATTTTACACTTTGTCAAAATCATTCTTTAATATCTTGAAAACTCAAGTGTAATTTTTTGCCTTATTGTGTTTAACATTGAAATTTCTTAACAATTACTACTATTAACTCTTAAAGCTTAAGAAAGAAAGCAAATCAACAATGGCAGAAACCCTAACTAGGGTTCTTCAATTTTCTTTTGCTTATTTGATGGAATTTGTTGTAAATCAAGTTATTTAGGTGTTTTATTCAACTTTTCCTCCAATTCCCTTTTGATTTCTTTGTAAAACTTGGATGGGAAATGGGAGAAATGGATTCGGCAAAAGAGGTGGGGAGGTAAGGAAGAAGAAAATGAATGGAGGAAAAAGACAAAAGAGGGGCATTTATATTATTTAGGTTTTAGGTGATTCGAATTTCCTCCCTGACACTTTAAGCAATCGCATTTTGAACCCGAAACTTATAACTATTCATCTTTTTGTCCTATTTTAATTTTGAAACAACATTCCTTATATTTCTCTAGCTTATGATTTTAATGGTGTATTTAAATACTTGCACTTCCCAATTTTGGAAAATGACGGTCATAGAATATAGGAACAGCTTAAGGATACCAACACCCGTAGAACCCCTTGCTTATGACCTAATATCATTCCTCATTATAACAATCCTACAATCAATTTCCTCAATCTATCAGTCATCACCTGTTATAACAATTCTATATTCATCATCTCATCTCATTTATCAATCATCATTACTGAATCTCATCATGTCATAATATTTTATATATTTTGAATAATAATAATAATAATGTCTATTATTTATATATCATTAGCCCATCTATACACAGTACCATGGAGCTTCTATAAATACAAAGAAAAAGTATAAGTCTTGACATTAAACTGTAAAGGATAGTTTAGTCCCAGCTGAAGAAGGAAATCTAGGAACCCCCTTACCCCTGACCTGAAAAATGTTAAACTACTAATAGGTGAGTATAAAAATACTCAGTGAGTTAAATATATATTATCATACATTCCAGCTAGGTAGGTATCAATGTATAAATAATAAACAATAAATGGTTTCATGGGTAGCACACCAAATGCCCAAATCAAAGGAAATAGAATTGAAAATCAATTAAGAATGTATAAACACAATAATGGAGAAAAATATCCAATTATGGTCATGCTGGAACAATTACTATGAATGAAAAATCAAATAGGATCAATAAGTCAATGAAAACTCATAGCATGTAAATATAACTGATATAAAGGGTTTCGTACACATATAACATATCAATCTCATCAATGTAACATAAGGTGGGACAAACCTTATTGCTAGGACCTTAACCCTTCCTAGCTAGGGTTTACAATGTTCATTGTGTACAATATCGATGGTTTTCCCCTCACTACCCCATTGGAATAATAGCTTTGTTATATAAACATGTAAAATGGGTAGAAGAACTCATATGGGTGCCAAAAAGGCCAAAAGAAATAATATGGTGCAATAACATTTTCAATAAACTCATTTGCTTTCTTTCAATCAATCAATATCAATATGGTTGAATGAACAAGTCTTAGGATCATCAAATGACAAGTCAAATAGCTTAGAACTCAAATTTGAGTTAAGTACAAAAGTTGTCAAAAAAGATCAATTGCACTAGCAAGAAAACTAGCCACCCGTGCTGGCGACAATGCTAGTCACTCATGCTGGCGACAATGGCATTCAGTTGGTAGGCTTATGAAATTTACAAAGAGCATTTCATCGAATACTTGGTATACAACTTTTAAACATCAATTTGGTAGGGTTAAATGGTAAGTTCAATAAATCCTAAAATTCACATATCAAGTCTATATAAGGCTCAATTTAGGGAATATTTTAAATCATATTTTTATACAAGCAAACTGGATCAATTCACGACTTGAAATCAAAGAAAATTCAACAATGTTCATTCTGCCAATGGGCTGCAATTTCTCAAATGAGTTTCTTAATTTCAAATTATAGTTTAGGCATACATAACAATATATAAATGACTCACCTAAATTGTCAGTTCGATAAAAAAACTCCTAAAAACTCGAAGTTGTCAAATTAGGCTCACTCATTCACCTGCTAGATAGCTTGAACAGTATGTAATAAACTAATCATTTAGCACAACAAATAATGTCATATTGATCTAAAATTTTTATGAGACCTAGCTATTATATTTGTTAATCTCCATATTAAATTTCATCCGAAATAAATATCATTTGCCCTATGAATTAAATTAATTACAGTAGTTATAATATTTTATTTTATACATAATTTCTCTCTATCATCCTTGACTCAATTATATATATGTCTAGCTACAAGAATCCAACCACTTCAATTCTTTTTTCCTATTAAATTAGACACATGAGGCTATAAAATATCCAAAATTCAGCTTAATATCTTACGTGTACAATATTTGGTGAATATCTAAAGCTTACCATGTTCCTGTATAAGAGTCAATCCGGACAGGTTCTATTTTTTTGGTTGCATCTCGCAACATACATATTTAATTGAAAAACTATTTTACTGTCATTTAGTTAACATATATTGGAACATTTTTCATATTTTATATTTTATCAAAATCATTCTTTAACACCATGAATACTCAAGTGTAAGTTTCTATCTTAACATGTGTTTAACATTGAAATTTCTTAACAATTACTACTATTAACTCTTAAAGATTAAAAAAGAAAGCAAATAAACAATTTTACCTTTTTAATTTTGGTGTGTTAGAAACCCTAACTAGGGTTCTTCAATTTTCCTTTGCTTCTTTGATGGAATTTGTTGTAAATCAAGTTATTTAGGTGTTTTATTCAATTTTTCATTCAATGCCCTTTTGATTTCTTTGTAAAACTTGGATGGGAAATGAGAGAAATGGGTTCGGAAAAGAGGTGGGGAGGTAAGGAAGAAGAAAATGAATAGAGGAAAAAGACAAAAGAGGGGTATTTATATTATTTAGATTTTAGATAATTTGAATTTCCTCCTCAACACTTCAAGTAATCACATTTTAGACCCGAAACTTATAACTATTCATCTTTTTATCCCATTTTAATTCTGAAACAATATTCCTTATATTTCTTCAGCTTATGATTCTAATGATGCATTTAAATATATGCACTTTTAAGCTTATTCGAAAAACGAAACACCGAGGTGCCTGCTTAACTGTCAGGGTCAGTTTTCATGACTTGTCTATTTCTTCACATTTGATGTTCCTATGGTTAAATGAAATCTTTTTGTGCTTAAAATAAGAAAAATTTTAGGATGTTATAGCTTTGGTTAATATTATTGATCAGTTTGGTTTGATTATGTATATTTTTATTTCGGTCTGTCGGTTTTTGGGTAATTTGATTTAATTCAAAACGAATCGATTAATTGCACACCCCTAATTCTATGATTCCTCTGCTTCTAATTTTCTTCTATGATATAAAAAGTGTAATTAGAAGCAGAGGAATCATAGAATCGTCTATGAACATCTACTTCTATTATTTGATTTCTGCTTTTATCTTCCACTTTTTATATCATAGAAGATAATTAGAAGCAAAGGAATCATAGAATCGTCTATCAATATCTGCCTCGATTCTATGATATCTGCTTCTATCTTCCACTTTTTATATCATAGAAGATAATTAGAAGTAGAGGAATCATAGAATCGTCTATCAACATCTAAAAAATGGCAGGAAATGGCAACAATAACAAAGGAAACAACAACAATTGATAATTTTATTATAAACTTTTTGTTTATTATAAAAATTTGTGATTAAAATGTTCAAAAATTTTGTCTTGAAGTAAACCCAGATCCAAATCTGGAAAAAATTTCAAGCCTCTTACGAGGATAAATGAGAAGGAGATAAAGTGCTTGTGAAAAGGAATATTAAGGGAGAGAATTTCAATTGCAATAACTGTGGCAAGAATTTTAACAAGATAGAGGATGGCCACAAACACCAGAGTAAAGGCAAGGAAGAACAAGAAAAGATTGCAGTAGAGAAAACAAAGAAAGCTGCAAAGAGCAAGGCAATGAAGAAAAAATGATGGACAAGTATAACTTACTATTTTCTCTATATAAATAATCCCTCTCAAATATTGATTTGACTTCTAATTACTCTAGTAATTGTTTTGTTGGTATGGATTTGAATTCTAATTAGTCCTAGTAGTTGTTTTGGTATGACATTTGATATTCATTAAATAGACATGATTCTTGTTGGTGTTTGCTTGCCTAAAATATGTTTCATAATCAATTTGTTAACTATGCATCGAGTCTAATTCTATAGAAAATGTTTTTGCTAGCTATTGAACATATAAAGTAAGTGCTTGATTTCGTTTCCCAAATATTATTCAATTGAAATGGGTGAGCTGGTACTAGGTCAGCAATTATGTTTCTTTTACTAATCATGCATAAAGCTAGAGACACATCAACCAAAATGTTCATGATGAACTATTATTAGGGACAGTTTTAAGAGTTCGATGAACTATTATTCTATCATCTATATTATGCGTACCTAAATGCAAGATTTCAAGCTGGAAATTAAGTGGAATTGTTTCCGGATCTAATTTCACTCTCAGATTGTTAAATCTAGACATACAAAAAAGGCAGTGTTGTTGAAGGTCTGCCTAGGCGCAAGGCACACCTTATGTGCCTTGAATGTACCCAGGAGATTTTGTGCAATTCAAAAGGATATTTTGGTTTGAAATTTTAAAATTAAATACATTTCATATCCTATTTTATCTGGTTAGTGTCCATTTTGGACTGCTGAAGTTGGTCAGTCTAGAATTAAGTTGTAATCAAGCCACCTTTTTGGGTATAAATAACTTCAATTATTATAGTTAGGGCTGTGAACACTCTGTGTGTGTCTATGATCATTGAATGATCTTATTTCTCTCCTCTCTGTAGTATGGGTTTGTCAGGTCATTGTGTCTTGTACATACTTTACATTTAGATTTGTTATATGAATTGTGTGCAAAATTCTTAAAGACTTTTTGAAATTGCAACATCCTCGTGTGTGTTTTTAACCACTTCAATTTTCCCTTCAAATGTCTCAAGTTCTGCTTGGGCAAATATGTTTTCTGTCTATATGCTCATTTGTTTGATCATATTTGATGGATGGAAAATGGGCAAAGAAAAATAAAAGGAATAAGGAACTTAAAAATTGTTTAGTAGCATCTCAATGAAGTGCAGGTCTATTCTCATTTATTGGGATCTGTATAGGATTTTGGAATGCAGATTCTTAAGCTTGTTGATTTATTTTATTTTATTTTTTTTTTTGAATGCTGTTCTTTCTGATAAGGGCATTGCTTGGGGACTCGGATCTCTTACAATTAGTTTTTGCAGGTGAAAGCTTCAAAATTAAAAATGACAAAATAAAGTGGGTGTCTGACAATATAATTGAAAGCTTCAAAATTAAATTTTATAAAAAAATATTGATTTTTTAAATAAATTGATTTTTAGTATTTGATAATAAACTAAAATGAAATTTTAAAACATTTCAATTGAATTTTCTTATAAAAAGTAAAATAATGCTTATTTTTAATTGAAATTTTTTTTATAAAATTTTATTTTAACAAAATTCTAATTTGACAATAAAATCTCGATTTAAAATGTTAAAAAATAAACTACTTGCTTCATCAATCTTATCATATCCACGATTAATGCATACCTTATCATATCCAAGGTTAATGCATACCTTGGTATTTGTAATGAACTGAACCTTCTGCATCTCTACATGCACAACATTACCAAAGGAATCTCCCAATACCACACCTAATCCACCAACCTGCATATTAACATTTGTTGCTCATGTTCTAGCCATTATTTTAAGTCATGGACCAAGTTTTATTTGCCAAATCCAATCTCATAAGTTATTTCTCTGAAGCCAGTCTGCATAATTATTTGCCAAATCCAATCTCATAAGTTAATTATAAACCAAGCTACTGAAAATTCAATATTGAAACTTTAATATAGAATTTGAAAAAATATAAATCTCAGTAAATTTATTTAATTCATTTATAATTAATTCTATTTTCATATTTTGAAATATAATATTTTAGAAAATTTATTTATAATTAAATTATATACATACATTAGAACTCGATACTAGCACCTATTAATATTAGTAGTAAGTAATTTATTTTTTTAAGTAAGCTCTCGAGTTTGATCCTTATTAACGAAAAAAATAGATAATTAAAAAAAAAACTCCATAAATAATTAACTTTTAATTTCACATTTTTAAATTCGATAAAATTCATTGTAATTCTCACAAAATTAATAAATTTAATCATTATATATATATATATATTAAAATAGTACCCACAAATTTTATTTATTCTCTCTCCTTTCTAATACTAAAACTCATATATATATAAATAAATTTCAATAAAAGTTTATAAAATTAATTTCAAAATTGAATTTATATATTTTCATATTTGATATAAAGAAAAATATTCAATCAATTCCTGCAAATTTAATTTGAAAAAATTCAAAATAACTAAATTAAAAACTATAACTTGTAAATAAATTTAATACTTCAAATACATGTATATCAAACAAACAATTATATATGTAACAAACATAAAATTAATTTCTCAATATAATACATTTACAGAAATCTGAAATTATGCAGTGCAATTCATTTAAAAAGAATGAATTGCTTGTTTGATTTCAGTTTTCATAAAAATGTGTATAACACTTAAATTGGCGTTAATAGATTTTAGTTAGTTACATAGCCTACTTCTGCCACTTTTCACTGCCAGTCTAGAAGAATTCCAATTTCTTTGAATTTGAATCATAATATACATTTAAAATTTGAAAAGAATGAGTTTATAAAGCAAATCGACGGCAGCAAGTTTCAACAGTGCTGGCGCCGGATAAAGATTAAAAAGAACAAAAGGACGAGGATTTAGAAAGGCTAAAATTCAAATAATGAAACCATTTCAAAATTTCAACACTAATCAATGTGGTATAACATCACTCCACGAAAGTTAACTCCAGAAATTTAAATACTTTTTTGTTTTTATATATAAAAACTATATGGTATGTAGTTATCACATTGAAAATCAACTATTCCGAATTTGAGTTGAAAACATCCCTTTTAGGATATAGACTCTCCCAATACTGATTACTGCATTCACAATGACTTAAACTCGATATCATTGCGTAAACGGTCAGAGTATCTATCATCCAAATCAACCAAGTATTAATTAAAGGTTTACTCATTTACACAGAAAAGATTATTTTTTTTTTTTTTTTTATAAAGCAAAAAAGTTTGATTCTATCAGTTAAGTTCAAAGAACAACCAACATGGACTGGCCATTACCAACACCAATTAACTCAATTCTTTGCTTTTATTACATAAATTTGACATTTATAGAATCAGATGCAAAGAAATTTTTTGCATATTCTACTTCCTTGAACTAAAGAATGCTCTCTGTTCTCTGTTCTCTACAAATTTAAGAAGAAAAAAAATTGTTTTACATTGGAATTAAGAGAGAAAAATGAATGATTTTAAGCCCATTGATTTTGGGGGCTCTTTTCATTTCCAACCAGTAATGATTCATAAGAAATATTGGCTCTTTGTTAGTGAAAGTGAATTGAATAGTGAACATTCTCTGATTATTATTAAATTGATAAAACGTTTATATACAAACTAAACAAATGAAGAGAACTGTAACAAACTCAGCTGAGTTGTCCATATTGCCTAACAAACTAACTGAGTAATACACAGCTGGCTAACTAACATAAAGTTACTTTAACTAATAATTATTTACACGTGTAAAAGAAGTTAAATTAAGGTGAGATTCTGCTTCTTTCACACTCTCCCTCAAGATGTGCATACAAATCAAATATGTGCATCTTGCTTAACAAGTAGTATAATCTATTTGGATGCAATGCTTTGGTGAAGATGTCTGCTATTTGGTCTTCTGTTTTCTCATGCTTAAGATTAATCACTCTTGGCATCACTTTTTCTCTGATAAAATAGCAGTCCAATTTGATGTGCTTTGTTCTTTGATGAAGCATTGGATTCTTTGCTATTTGCATTGCAGACACATTGTCACACAGGAGCTTGATGAGTTCTTTATGTTCAACACCAAAGTCTCTTAGCAAGGCCTTTAACCAGACAATTTCACATGTTGTAACTACTAAGGATTTGTACTCAGTCTCTGTTGAGCTTCTGGAAACCACCTCTTGTTTCTTGGACTTCCAACTCACTAAGGATTCTCCCATAAACACACAATATCCTGTCAAGGATCTCCTGGTTTCCACACACCTAGCCCAATCACTATTTGAGTAAGCAATCAACTCAGGTTTCGAATTTGCTGAAAACATTATCCCTTGAGCTAGAGCTTTCTTAACATATTTCAATACTATAAATGCTACTTGTAAATGTGTCTATGAGGGCTTATCCATTAATTGAGACAGAACTTGAACAGCATAGGAGAGATCTAGCCTAGTTAAGGTTAAATACAGTAGTTTTCCTATCATTTGTCTATAAAAGGTGATGTTTTGCAGCAGATCATTCTATGTATGCATCAGGTTGTGATTAACCATAATTAGTACACTACTTGGTTTAGCACCTAAATGACCATACTCCTTAAGTAATTCAAATGCAAACTTTTTCTGGCATATTGTGATTCCTTTTTTTTTTTATCTTGTTAACTCAAGACCTAAGAAATATCTTAATGATCCCAAGTCCTTGAGTTTAAACTGTGTATTTAAATCACTTTTCAACTGTTATATCAGTCTTATATTATCACTTGTCACTGCAATGTCATCGAAATATACTAATAGTGCTATAAAACCATCCTTTTATGTTTTTGTAAACAAAGAATAATCAGATTTGGATTGCTGAAACCCAAACTTCTCTAAGCACTCTGTGAGTTTAACATTCCATTGTCTAGAGGCTTGTTTAAGCCCATATAGAGACTTTTGTAACTTGCATACTAATTTTTGTTGTTTCCTATTATCAGATTCACTTCTACTATTGTTACTAATTTATGAACTCTCCCCATAAATCTAATAATCAGGAGGGAAGGACATGTAAATTGTTTCATGTAAGTTACCATTCAAAAAAGCATTGTTAACATCCCATTGGACCAAATGTCACCCTTTGATTGCAGCAAGTGTCAAAAAAACTCTAACAGTAGTATGTTTGACCACAAGACTAAAAGTTTCTTGAAAATTAAAACCTTCCCTTTGAGCATACCCTTTGGCCACTAACCTGGCTTTATACCTTTCAATTGTACCATCTGAGTTGAGTTTAGTCTTGTAAACCCACTTGCATTCCACAACTTTTTTATTTGGAGGAAGAGGAACAATAGACCAGGTTTGATTTGCCTCTAGAGCTTCAATTTCAAGTATAATTGTTTCATTCCAATGATTATACTTACAAGCTTCTTCATATGTGGATAGGTCAAACAAAGAATTTAGAGAAAAAATAAAACTTTTGTAATATGGTGAAAGAGAATCATAAGATATGCAATTGTGTAATGAATGAGCAGTGACAGAAGAAAGAGATGATTGAGAAGGAACACTAGGTTTTTGAAACTGCAAATGAAAGTCTTTTAGATATAAAGGTTCTTTGACTGTCCTAGTACTCCTCCTAAAAGGAACTGGAGATGAGGAAGGTGGATGAGGATGGTCTGCAATATGTGTACGATGATTTGACGTAGACATGGATGACTCAGAAAAATAATTTGCATTGGGTTGAGGAGTGAGACTAGGGCTGGAAGGAACTGCATTGTTTTCTATTTCAGGATTTGAAGTATGATCTAGAGTAGATTATAATTCAAATGTGGGAATTGCAGGAATTGAATAAGTATCAGTAGACTGTGACTCAGGAGTAGGAAGTGCAAAAAATGAGGTGATATCAGTAGAAATTGGGTTTAGTGTAGTAATGGGAGCTGGTAAGGGTTGTGCAATAGGAGTTGGAAAAGAAAATGAAGATGGATAAGACTGAAGTAGTGTGGAAGATGAGGTGGAGACTTAAAAAGGAAATTGAGTCTCATAAAATTCTACATCCCTTGAGATGAAAACTGTATGGGTTTCAAGGTCATACATTTTATAGCCTTTGACATTTGGAGGATATCCTATAAACACATAGTGTCTGGATCTAAAATCAAACTTCTTTTTAGTGGGACTGAGATTGACAGCATATCCAAGGCAACCAAAAGACCTGAGGTGAGTATAAGTAGGTTTCTTGCCTATGGAGTTTTGTTATGCAAAATGGATGTGGGGGGTTCTATTTATAAGATGAATAGCAGTTAATATAGCATCACCCCAAAATTTGATTGGCAAGTTGGAATGAAATAGCAATGCCTTGGCTATGTTCAGTATATGTTGGTGCTTCCTCTCAGCAATTCCATTTTGCTAAGAGGTGTAAGAATATGTTTTTTGATGTGTGTGATGCCCTTTGAATTGTAAAACAAAGGCAAAGAGAACTCCAAGCCATTGTCTGATCTAATGGTCTTAATATTGGTATTAAACTGTGTGAGCACAAAGTGATCGAATTAAGGAATCCAATGAGATACTTCTGACTTATGTTTCATGAGGAAAACCTAAACACATTTAGAATAATCATCAACTAAGGTTAAGAAATAGTGATTGCCATAGAGATGTTTATTGGAATAGGGACCCCATGCATCAACATGTACAAGTTCAAAAGCATTGTTGGTATTATTTGTATGAATGGAAAAGGTGAGTCTTTTTTGCTTAGCTCTATGACAAGTATGACATATATTGGATTATGTAACTATTACATTAGAGACAATAGAGGTGATTTTATAGGTAGGGATACAAGCTTAGGTGAATGAGATGCAGATTGTGAATTCTGTGTGAAACGAAGAATAATAGACTGTTGGTTTGAAGAATTGCAGTCTTGCTTCAAATAGTATAGACCATCCCTCATTTTAGCCAACCTAATCATCGTCTATAAGGAGTGGACCTGAATGAAGCATTGATTCATGAGAAAAAATAGACATAATTGAGGATTTAAAAGCAATTTGCTGACTGAGAGTAGATTAAAAGTAAAAGAGGGAACTAACAACACATTATGCAGGACCAGATTGGGATTGAGAGTAACTATACCAACATGAGTAACCTGAACCTTAACTCCATTTGGCAATTGAACATAGACATTGTGAACTTTAACAAAAGAATCAAAAATATCTACGGAGCAAATTATGTGATATGTTGCTCTAATGTCAACAATCCATGGAGCATGAACAAACTTGGAGGATAAAAGTTTTTTGAATTTACCAGAGTTAATTACAGAGAAGATTGAGAATTATCTACCTGCAAAGTTAGTCAAGTGTCTGGAGGAAAATGAAGCAACTGTGTTTGATGGATTTGTAGGATTGTGACCTTGTTCATACAAGAAGGACATGAACTTATGAAGTTGATCTTTAGAGAGATTCAGACTTGAATTTAGTGTGAATGAAGAATCATTTGAAGCATTAACCATTTGGACTTCAGCTTGAGAAACTGAAACTTGATTTGCTAATTTGTTAGTGTACCTTGTAGGATTTTTAGTGAATTTGAAGTTTTATTTGCCCTAGTTTTCCACAATGAAAATACATTAATGATGTTTGATTTTTCTTCATAGCCATAACTGCACTTTCAATAAACCTTGATTTTGAAGCAATATACTCCTTTGTGATTCTTCTCTAATTATCATATTGTATGCTTGATCCAGAGAGGGGAAGGGTTTCATGAGAATAATTTGGGATCTTAAGGCTTGAAAACTTTCATTTAAACCATTCAGGAATTTGAACACATGATCCTTCATTGATGTATCCACAAACTTTTGAAAGCAATTTGTATCACACTTTCCACAAGAGCATAAAGGTAATGGCCTAAAACTCATTAATTCTTCCCATAAACCATTAAGCTCTGTGAAGTACTCATCAACAGACCTTGAGCCTTGTGTTATTGAGCAAATCAGATGTTGCATATGACAAATTCACGATTCATCAGGCTATGCAAATCTTTGGTTCAAGATTTGCCAAATCTTGTTGGCTTCCTCTATATAGAAAATTGTAGATGTTATGGGAGAAGAGATCGATCTGAGAAGCCAAGCAACCAAGAGGTTATTGCATCTACTCCAAGAAAGGTACAGACTACTCTCTGGCTTAGGTTTAGGAATTATTCCATCGAGAAACCCCTGTTTGTTTCTGATGGAGACAACTAACAAAAAGGACCTTTTCCATAAGAAAAAATTTGATGACACAAGTTCAGGAGTCACCACTACCAAGCTGTGGTTTTCTGAGTGATAAAGGTAATAAGGTGAAGATGGATTGTCTGTTGGATTTGTACTTGAAGATTTCGCCATTAATTTTTCATACAGTGTTTTTGAAGGAACTGAGTAATGACTGAAGGTTAACAAAGTGAACCAGAATAAAAATGAAAAACATGTTTTGATAGAGGATCCAGATATGCAAGATTTGATAACATATTAGTGAAAGTGAATTGAATAGTGAATACTCTCTGATCGTTCCATCGAGAAACTCCTATTTGTTTCTGATGGAGACAGCTAACAAAAAGGACCTTTTCCATGAGGGAAATTTTGATTACACAAGTTCAGGAGTCACCACTACTGAGCTGTAGTTTTTCTGAGTGATAAAGGTAATAGGGTGAAGATGGATTGTCTGTTGGATTTGTATTTGAAGATTTCGCCATTAATTTTTCACACAGTGTTTTTGAAGGAACCGAGTGATGACTGAAGGTTAACAAAGTGAACCAGAATGAAAATGAAAAACATGTTTTGATAGAGGATCTAGATCTGCAAGCTTTGATACCATGTTAGTAAAAGTAAATTGAATAGTGAATACTCTCTGATTATTATTGAATTGATAAAATGTTTATATACAAACTAAACAAATGAAGAGTATTATAACAAACTCAGCTGAGCTGTCCATATTGCCTAACAAACTAACTGAGTAATACACAACTGGCTAACTAACATAGAGTTACTTTAACTAATAATTATTTACACGTATAAAAGAAGTTAAATTAAGTTGAGATTCTACTTCTTTCACATTCTTTGAAGAAGAAGAAGTGAGCAAGTTTTATAGATTTCAAGCATATGTGATCAGAAATCGTAGCTCCTTAATCTAGATTATGTTAGTTTCTTCTAATACCAAATCAATTAAACAAAACAAAGAGTGTCTTTCTCCTTTATATAAATACAAACGAATTTCACATTAATATTCAAACACAAAATCATATCAAAACAAGCAAAAATGAAGAAAGTCCAATCTTGTTAGATCTAAGATAATAAAAGAGCTTTCAATATTCAACAAATCAATTTTTCAACATAAAAAATTAATAAAATCAAATTAAATACCTCATAGTCAATTTTCGCATTTCTTCACATCAATAACCACACCAACCTTCAATTTATATTATCGATATCCTGACATATAAGATCTAGCCTAGAAAGTACAACGACGGTATTCGGCAACCAGCCGTTGAGAGGTAAAAGTAGGGTGGCCATCCAGATGAAGAAAAGAACGATAAAGGAACACAAGAAGTTATAGAGCAAAAAATTAACCGCAATGCATACGGGACGGGTTAATTTTACCCATCGTCCCTCAATTATATATTAACATACATTATCATCTTTAAATTAAATTGTATAACATTAAAATCACTATCGTTATATCACTTATAACATAACTCATTTTCTGTTAGATTCACTTATAGAATAACTCAGTCAATTTTCCATTAGATTCACTAATGGAAATGACACATGAATATCATACAAGCTTATTTTTTAAGTTAAAGTATGCCACTTCATCATTTCACTAATTTTTTTTTCTTTTTTGTTTCCATGCGTTTTCTTTTCTTTCTCTCATCTGCGCCTTTCTTTTTCCTTCATCTTTCTTTGTCCCTCATCTGCTCTCTTCCTTGTCAATTTGAAGAAATGATTCACCCAACAATCTTTTATTATCATGACCACAACCCAAAGCATCGTTGCATGAGGACTGTAAAGCTTGTAAAATTGCAACTTTGAAATTAGTTCTTAACCTCTAGAGAAAGAACCCATAAGGCTTGAGAATGGAGCAAGCATACGAGGGTCAAGCAACAAATCCCATCCTTTCCATATTGTATTTAGCAAATACATATGTTTTTCCAAGAAAATATGCTATAAAACCTCTCTCAACCCTTAAGGATACAAATAATTCTGAATAGAATAAAGGATAGGTCATTTCAACGGAAAAGGTCAGAATTCGTCTCTTAATGATTATACACAAAAAATAATAGAGGCTTGATGCTAGTAATTAGCGAGCACTAGCAAAGATGATTTCGAGCGGCACATGGAATTAGTGGGTGGATTTAGATATCCAAATTTGGTTCCACTCAGGGTTTATTTCCAAGCTAGGGAAGAAAGGCTTCTTATATACAATTACTAGCCCAATGAAAGTCTCTTCTCTACCATACATGGTAAGCTCTGTCCTCCATTTCAATTTGGTACTCATCCAACTGAGTGAACGAGTTTAACAACAACCAATAACTTAGTGAGCCATATGATTATAGAGATTAGGGTTTTCTAATGTAGGGTTCTGGCAAGGGATTATTTCTTTAGTGTCAGTGCCCTGGATTGCTCCCTTGCTCAGTTGTTATTGCCCAACCCCAACCTCTCTTCACTTTGCTTCCTTCCATTCTCATCACACAATAAAATCCAACTTTTTTTCCCTTCCCAAATACCAAACCCACTCTATTTGTTCATCAATCTTCTCCACATGAGCTATTACAACCACAAAGAGCAAAAAAATTACATTCCAGCCAGAACACAGGCTATTCACACCCAAACTACATTCTTTTGTCTTTTGACCAATTTCGATATTCTATTGACAGTAACTCCATTGCTAACTAAAACCCAGAAACCAGGTGCCAAAAACAAGATCAGAAAAGGAAGAAAAATAAGAGACCCAAATAAGAAAAACCCAAAAGACGAGATTATTTCTTCAGTATCAGCATTTGTCTAAGAACAGCATGATTCAAAGCGTTCTCTAGTTGGTTTCATCTATGCCAATAAGACTTACATAGAAGATTCAATAGTAAGAGCACTTAAACCGAGTTTGGCTCCTCACAACAGATTTTTAGGTGCAAAATGGCAACGTAGCTTTTGTGTTAGCTTTTGAAGCTTTATTTTTATACATAAAAAGCAAAATCACATGCTTACAACTCATAACCAAAGAAAACAAATTGTAGTGGACATGAAATCATTGAAAGTGTCAAAAGTGGAGTAAATGATATCACTGATCACTAAACTATTTGTGTTTTTCTATTTTGATCACAAACCAGAAAACTGTTGCAGATTAATACCTAATCTTTCTAAAAAGTTTCACCCAATGATCAGTAGTTAAGTTTTTTACCGGATCGGAATATATGACGTCCACAACAGCCGATGGTGATGACGGAGCATGCCACATCATTGACACTTAGATTCTTGTTGATGAGTCAGCATCCACGTTCGCGGTGACGTGGTGATCACTAAACTTTGAAAACATTTCACTGGCTACTCACTCGGCAAAAAAAGATCGGATTGGCATACATAGATGACATGTCAACTGATGATGTTGACTAAGAGTATCACATCATCTCCATATTGCAAATTTTCGCCACGTCAAAGGTGCAAATCTATCTTACCATATCTAATATGCTAAAACACCGCCCTCTATATCCAAAACGATAATATTTTTTTACACGATTTTAAGTTTGACACCATTAGGTCAAGATGGTAAAATAGAACTACATAGATTCTTTCTATCTGAATTCCCAAACCCTAGCCTATCCATTTCTTTTATAGATTCGCCAAATACCTTTCTCAAAGCAAAGAGAGCTAGAACAACCACCAGATTCAAGAAGAATCGAAAGAAACACAGTCAATGAGTGTTGGTCATAGGCATATCAGCAAGCACAGGAAACACCCTAGTGGTCGCAATAACATTGGAGGTATATACCAACATATGATCCTCTTCAACAAGTGCCATCTTGGATATTTTAGAAAGGTCGATATGCAATACTTCCACAAGTTGAGGAATAAGTTCTACTACCCTATCGTCAACATCAACAAGCTCTGGTCAGTGATCCCTCAAGAAGTGAAAAACAAAGCCAGCAAGGACAATGCACTGATGTTCGATGTCACTTAGTTTGGCCAACAAGAGAATCAGCCGATTATAGTAAAAGGTAAGCTGGTATCCAAGATTGCTGAAAAAAAGATAAAGAGAAATGGTGGAGTTATTGTTCTTATGGCTTAAACTTGTTTTGTTTTGCTCTGTGAACTTTGAGTTTTTGATATTAATGACTAGTTAATTATTATTATTGTTTTGGTATATTTTGGTTTAAATGAATATGAGTTACTTTGCTAGTGTTTAGATCTTTGAATTTTGTATAATTAATTATGTGATGTGGCAAATATTTACCACGTGGAGATGACGTGGCACTCATAGTCAGCATCATGAGCTGACGTGTCATCCACGTGTGGTAATCCGGTCTTTTTTCTAGTAAGTGAGCAGCAGGTGAAAATTTTTCAAAGTTTGGTGATCACGTTAGAATAATCCTCAAAATTTGATAATCACCATGTGTCGTTAATGTGTTATGTTCCGTCATCACCATTGACTAATATAAACGCCATATATTTCGATCCGGCAAAAAACATGATAAGTGATTATTTGTTGAAACTTTTTAAAAATGTTAGATATTAAAATAGAAAAACTCTAATAATTTAGTAAATAGTTATGCCATTTACCCATTAAAAGTGGCATTGTATTTGATGGTGAAGAAAATGGCCAATTTTTATTACTTATTGGCTTTTTTCTATTTATTAAATAAAAATAAATAAATAAAATATTAAGTGTGGAGTGGACCTACCCATTATCCAAATTCAAGTCTTGAAATTTGAATAATTGCAGCAAATATTAAGTTGTAACCAAATACTTTTCTTTTCAAATTTGGTAATTACATAGACGAAAATAAAATTTTACTTGGTATCTCCTGGACAATTCATAACAATTTCTTGGTTCTAAAGGAGTGGGATCCAGAGAATAAGGTTGAAGACACTGATTTTTCCACCACCCTTTCTTGGGTTCAGATTCATGGTCTGCCTCTAAAAAAATTGGGAATTTATTTGAAGGTGTTGAAGAGGTGGATTTTACAATTGAAAGCTCTTTCTGTTAGAGCTCCTATATGCCCTTGAGGGTCTTAGTGAAGATAGATAAACCATTGATAGAGACTGGATGGAAGCTTAGAAAGAATTAGATTTAAATATGAATTAGAAGTACGGCATGAAATTAACATATAGTACTACTAAAAAAAAAAATTCAGCAGGGGTAGCTGCCGCAATAGTGGCTCCGCCATTGGGCGGCTGAGATAATGGTGGCAGAGAAGAAGATGATGAAGGGTAAGAGAGATTCTTCAGCGCGTGATAAAGAGAGACCCATAATGGCAAGTATAAGGCAGCGCGTGGACCATGCTTTTTTCTATTGGACTAATCCTAGTCAATAAAATGGGCAAAGGCCCATGCTTGTAAATTACGTTCCAATCCCAACTGGTTTTAGATTTTTATATAAAGTAAAACATTTGCAAATTAATATTCAATAAATAATAATTTTTATTATATAATAATTTTTTACTCTTTCAATTTGATTCAATAAATTAAATTAATAATTTTAATAAATTAATAAGATAATATTTTTTTAAAAAATTATACATAATTATATCACCACATTCATATTATAAATTTATAATTTATTATTAATAATTTATCAATATTTTACATATAATAAATTATGATATTTTATTAAAATATAAGTATATAATTTTTTTTTTCTAAATATTTTATATATTTTATTTAAAGTGATTTATAAAATATTATTTTAAATCTAAATAATTATATTCATATATTTTTTCTATTCATTTAATTCATATTCAATTTACTCATATTTTTTATTTAATTTATAATTAATTAATTATTTTTTTATATTAATTAATTTATATTTAATTTATTATGTATTTTTTTCAATTCATTAAACTCATATTAAATTGATTATAAAATTAATAAAATATAATAATTTTTTAATTGATTAAATATTATTTATTAAATTATATATATTCTTTTTAAATTAATAAATTATTAATTAATTAATATTTTTTAATTAATAAAATTTATGAATTTCAACATTATCATATTTTTATTATATTTTTATTATACGTGAAACTGAAAAAAAAAATAGTAGTAATAATAATAAGTATAAAAGCCAATACACGTATAGGCTTAAAATGGGCTTTGAGGTCCAAAAGAAGAGTGTTCGAGAAGCCCAAATCCAAAAGAAGAATAATAATAATAATATAAAAAAAGGTTTTCAGAGTTTGTTTCTTTCCTTTTCCTTCAAATCCTTTCCACATTGTTGTTTTCAAATTTAATTCCTTAATTATATATTTATATACTTGTTCTTCTCTGCGCCAAAAAACTCTGAGAATTTATCTAGGGTTTCTCTTTCCCATAAATATTTTTTAGCTTTGACCACATGAGGAAGAAACTCGACACTCGTTTTCCTGCTGTAAGCTCTTTCTTCTCTACTCTGTTTTTCTTTGTTTTACATGGTTTTTGAGTACTCGTGCTATTTCTTCTAGGCTGCCATGAGTTCCTTTTATTTGGTTATTTATAACTTAAGATGATTTGATTCTGATTTTTTATGGAGTTCCAATTCATAACAAAACCTATGGCTATTATTCAAAATTTGAAATAGTTTGAAGTTCAGTACTCGGCTATGTTTGGTATAATGTAATCAAATGAATCTTGGTTACTTCATTACTTTCAATTACTGAAATAGAAACACAATTGCTTTTACCTAATCCAATCATATTTTAACTTAAACATGGTTTTAGGTATATTCATAATAAGAATATGATAGAGATGTTGCTTTTAGGTATTGGGTTTTATACTTTTAGCTATAGAGGACTTAGTGAACAGATTTTTTTAATAAAGGGGCTACTAGTTGTGTTAGTCATTGCTTCGTCAAGCCCGGGGCCACCAGTCAGTCGTTATTGCTCCCCGGTTTAAGTTACCCCTATATGGCACACTGACTACTACGCACTGTGGGGGGGCACTTGCCCTTCTGGCAGGATTTCAGCAACTACCGATTCTGAATCCCTTCATGAAGAGTCCTGTCTAAGCAGCAGAGTCAATATTTAGACATCATGCAAATTGGGATACATGTCGAGGGATCGAACCCAGAGCAAGCGGAAGGACAAGTGCTTAACCATCTAGGTCACCACCTCAGTGGTGACTTAGTGAATAGATTATACTATGTAGTTCCTTATCTTTGCATACCATGCCAATTTGACTTTTAACTATTAACTTGTTAATAGTCCTATTTAATATGTCAAGATGTAAATGAGTGACAATGGATATTTGCTTAAATTACTGCATGCTGTTAACTTAATTTCTTTTGGGTTGGATCATGTATTTCATTTTGCTATTTTTTTTTTTTTAATTCAGGCTCGGATTAAGAAGATTATGCAAGCTGATGAGGATGTGGGAAAGATTGCTTTGGCTGTGCCTCTTCTTGTCTGTAAGTAATTTTTTGGCATTTTGGTATATGATTTACTGGTGAGAGGAGTGTTTTTCTTTTTAAACTTTTCATTCCTCTTTTGGCTTTTGGCTTTCCCTTTTAGTTCTTATGCTTCATTTTTTAATTACATGTGCAGCTAAAGCTTTGGAACTATTTTTGCAAGATCTATGTGATCGGACATATGCAATAACTCTGAAAAGGGGAGCCAAGACCTTGAATTCATTGCATTTGTAAGTGAATGTTCTAGTTATCCTTTGGGGCGATTATCTGGCTCTTGGTGCTAGACATATGCAATAACTGCCCCTCTCTCTCTCTCTCCCTTTCTCACACACACACGCTCGCACATCCTTGTGTATGCTTTAGATGTTCTTTTTTTGTCCTCATTTGGAGAAAGAAGTTGTTTTTCATATCTTGCGAAGAAGTGATCTAACTTCTACTCTGAAATTTACAGGAAACAGTGTGTAAAGTCATTTAATGTCTTTGATTTTCTGAGGGAAATTGTTGGCAAGGTTCCTGATTTAGGTGGTTCTGAATCTACTGAGGATGATCGTGTAGTTGCCAAAAGAAGGTTTGAATTGGAGTCTTGTATCTTATTATTAGTTTGTTTATAAAGATTAGTTTGTTCATTGACTAAACTTTTAATAAAATTCAGAAAAGTTGCTGATGATGAAGACACTGATAGCGATGAGGAGTTCAACAGGAGCAGAATGGTAAGCTTTCTTGTTTTCTTCTGAAATTGAATAGGAGAAACGAATATTTAGGTTAGATAACTGACTTGTGTGCCGCTTGGTTTAAGTTTTAACTTTCTATATAATCAGATCATGTTGTCTTATATATTATCAGTTATCAGTTTGATTATGTGCATGTATGCAATTTCTTCAATAATTTCACTAAACCTTGATTCCATAATCTTCGGCAGCATGAGACCACCCACACGAGTGGCACTGGCAGTGGCAGAGGAAGGGGTAGGGGCAGAGGTAGAGGGCGTGGACGAGGTAGTAGAGCTGTAGAGAGGGAGACAGCTGCCCTGTCCGGGAAATTCGAAGACGACCCAGACATTAGTAATCACGATTACAAGCTAAGTCCAATAAATGTAAGTGTAGATAATCTTGATGAGGACATGAAGGAGAATATTCCAGGAGATAAAAGTGTACAAGCCCCAGTTCATGACTTTGATCTGAATGTAGACTTGGATGAGAATGGGGAGTCTAAAACAATGTTAACCACTGCTCCTCCAAGATCAACAGCAAAACTTATTCCTGAAATGAAGCATGAGGAATTACCCAGCTGGTCGCTTGCAGACATTGAGAAGATGGATATTGATCCCAATCATCTTGCAAACTTGAATAGAAGAGTAGATGACTATAACGATGAGGAAGATTATGATGAAGACTGAAGCCACCATGTTTGCTATGCTGTGTACAGTTGGTTTTACCCACATAGGTTTTTAGTCCTGACATATAAATTTAGATCCAAAGGTAGGATTGTTAATGCAAATGATAGGAAGTGTAGGAGAAATGATAGGGCTGAAACAATTATTCTAGTTTAGATAGAAATTGGAGGTTTCTTTTTGGATTCTCCAGAAGCATGTAATATATTTTCTGTAGCATGAACTAACAACAATTAGAAACATAATTGGCTTTACGAGTCATATGGAGATTGATTAATCAACCTTGTTTTGAGCCCTGCACACAATTGCTTCCATATTTCTTCTCAAACCAGATTAATAGCTTTGGCAACTCAAATCTGTCGATTCAATAATTATTAGGATTATATGATGATGATGTTTGATTGGGCATTAAGAATGAGTTTTCATAGCAAATGAAAGAAAAGAAAACTGCACGTTAATTGTATGAAAAGAAGTATATGAATTTCCGTTGATGATTTTTCTCATTTAGTATAATTGTTTTTGTTCTGTATAATCGAAGTGTATATTTACACGAACTTGCAATTAATGCAATACAAAATTGTCTTTCTACTCTTAATTAACCTCTGCTCAAGTTGGAAGTGACATGAAGGAAAATATCTTCTCTGCAAGGGATTGTCAAACCACCCATTGGATGATTAAAGCCAAACTCCTCTTCAGCTTTACTTAACAAATCTTGAAATGATGGCTCTTTCAAATATGACAATGGAACTACAAATCTCTTCTTCTCTGTCTCTCCAATGTAAACTGCTAAGAAGCCTTTTGGTACATTTGAACATCTTGTAACGGCTTTATTTGAAGCAAAAACAGACCGGAAAAGAATTTGCTTAGCAATATTACTCGCAAAACCAATAGCCATAGTCTTCTTCTTGATGATATATAATTTTAGAAAAGAAGTTTCAGGTTTTTGTTGCTTGAGGAAAAGTTATGAGAAGCAGAGGATGTGAAGAAGACTTTGTTTGTGAATTGTGACCAAAGCATGTGAAGTGTATATATATATAGATGAAACAATTTATTGAAAGTCCTTTAAAATCTGGAACTAGTGGCTTAGAATCAATGACACTGTAATTTGCACAAAGCGAACTCATTAGGTATCACATGCTCCTGTACCGCTGTATATAAACAAAGTTGGTCGTTATATGCCCTACAAGTAAAGGGATAAACCAATGAAAGGCCACTTGAAGATTTGAAATCTTCTTGATATAGATGCCAAACTAAGCACTTAAACGTTTGAAATTAATCTTGTTGATACAATTGCCAAACTAAGTGACCCTTTGGTAAGGGACATGCTTAAGACAGTAGGGCACTATTCTTTGGCTCCTCAACAGAGAATATAAATGCTCGAGTTGTCTATGTTCAGGTGGTAGGTCTACATAGATGAAATGAAGTGGGATGTCCTGTACAATGTGGGTAATTCTTAACTCTGTTGGGTGTATAAATCTATCTAATATAATAATAATACATGAAATAAAAAAAAAATCGGTGTCTTTGATTGAATAAAAAATTAGACATATTATTAATTAAATATATTTTCATTTACTTGTTTGAATGTAAGAGGTAATGATATACTTATGGTGTCAAGACCACACTACATGATCTTAAAATATTTAGATTTCATTTTTCCCTCTATAAATTTTATGATTTTTTTTTTTTAAATATAAACTTCTTTCTTTTTATTTTTATTTTGGCTCTCCAATTGCAGGGATTTCTCAAGAAAAACATTCTTCGAGGAAACCACCATTTATTGGGGGGTTTTCTCTAGTAAATTTATATCCTTAATATTGTGTCTGTTGAGAATATGGACGAGTATCGATTCGTTTGAATTAAACTAAAATTTAAAATAATTAAATTAATCAAATTGAAATTTTAAAAAATTGAATCCTATCAAATATTAAATCAAATCAAATCGAATTTTGAATCAAAATTTTTATAAAATTAATCGAACTAACATATTTTAATTTGGCTATTTGATTATTTTAATTTTTTCAATAAAATAAATATATATATATAATTCGTTCGATTTGATTATTTTAAATTTTTTAAGAAAAATCAAATTTAATTGACTAGATTAAAATTTACAAAAAATAAACTTATCTAACTGAAATTTAAATCGAATCAAACTGAATCATTCAAATTAAATTTAGTTTGATTTAATTTTCGTTTAATCAGATTTTTTTCTCACCCTAGTTGAAAACATGACATTATATGAAATTATTTGGCTTAATTTTAACTCTTTGCTAGATTTCAAGTTGGAATCTTCTAACTAATTTGTGGTAAAATGTCTTACGAATATATTGAATTATCATCATGCCACGAGACATGAGTCTTATTCAAGGGGATTGTGGTTGGTTGGACAAAGACATATTTTTGACTAATAAATAAAATAATTTTATATAATTTAATTATTGTAAGCCTAATGCTTATTATTATTTTTTTTAGAAAAAAAATTACTATATAATTGGTAATTGAGAATGAGTTTTATTGTAGTAAGTTAATAAATTTAATATTTAATGCTAAAAATTGTAACTAAGGGATAACAATAAAACAAATATAAGCTCAAGAGTCATTAATGAAATTAACCTGAAAATTTACCATGTTTAATACAATACTAATTATTTCAAATGTTTTCAGCATTTTTCTCTTTACTTTATTACTTAAATTAATTATATTATCCTTATTAATTTTGAAAAGTTATATAATATATTAAGTTTTTATTTGATGGAGTAATTTAGGATTAATTATAAATAATTAAGACATATCTAAGCTGGATTTTGTTAGTATAGTAATTTAGATATGAATGGATACTAAAAAAATATTATTTAGAGACTTAAATTTTGGTTTCCTCCAATAGTTCATATTCTTTCTTTGATAATTGCATCTTAAAATAGAAGATTATTGGATACAAATTCCAAAATGCATTTACTAGTTGTTTTATTCTACAATTTTTATATCATTGATTTCATTTTAAAAGTATGTTTAGTGTTATTTTAATTCTTTTTAATCTATAATTTTCATGCATTTTGCATTTGTCACAATCGTTTTATTATTTTTAATGAATAGCAAAATACATGCATTATAGTTTCATATTAATTAATAATTAAATTAACTTTGATTATCTAGTTATTAGTTGTTTGGCAATATGCATTATTGAATAACAAATTTTTTGCTTAAAAGTTTGTAAATTTACAAAAGGTTTGTGAATATTGTCAATGTCAAGGTAAATATTTTTATAATCAGTACAGATAATTGATAAAGAAAGATCTTTAATTGCTATATATATATACAGAAGTTTTGTTAAAATATTATAATTAAACATAAATATTTTTTTTTAATCCTACATTTTTTTTGTAAAACTTATTCTACATAAATTACTAATTAAAGATTAATAAGAAATTATAAAATTCGATTACAAATTTTTTTTGAAGTATATAAATCACAAGAAATTAAATATAAAATTTAATGAAAACGATCAGAATTAAAAACACTAGAATTGAATATAAATTTTAATTTAAAGAAATTATTCTTTCGTGTATGTTTTGATGATGTCAAAATTTAATTTATTTATTTATTATTATTTCATATTTTGCTAAGTCTTTTTTTTTTTTTTTTGGTCATATAGGAAGTAACGATTGTTACCATTTAATAACTCGCGTTATTTTTACACTAAAATTTATCATAGAGGTAAAATTTATCCGTTATTGATTGGCTATCCTCGTTACTTTCAAAAGTCACTGTAGCTTCAAAGTGGTAGCCATTGTTACTTCCCTTCAGCGAAACATGATTGCAAATCAATAGTATCAAGAGTTATTAATTCATAACGCTCATTACTCATCTGAATATTAAATTGGTGAATTTAGATAAATATAAAATTCACCTCCTTTACCTGCATTCACTATTGTGCCAGGGTGAAGTAACAACCATTATTCATCTATTCGCAGCCAATTGCCAATTATTTTCAAATAAAACTGCAAAGTATCAAAAAGTCATTTTAATGTAATGTAAATATGAAATATATCATTTTTACACTAAAGCAACCACATTTCTAAATCTAAAGTCAAGCATTATAAAGCAAACAAGTCTATACATGAAGATTAAAATATTCAAAGTGCTTACAACTCAAATCTTGAGCTCCAAATTTACAGTTTATTTTGAACATATGTTTCTTGCAAGCTTATATTTTTTGTATTCAATATTATAAAAGCTATAGCCTTAACTCTTACTCTTATAATAACTTTTTGTGTATTCTTGAGTGACTTTAAACCTCAAACTTCATTTGTACTATATTGAGTATGGATGAAATCCTAATTAAACTAGTATAAGGATGAAATTTTAATAATTCTAGTGGGACCCTAAGTCATAAATTTAAGAGAAGTAGACATAAAAAAAAAATGACTCCAAATTATTATAAAAATATCTATAAATCCTCTTCTCAGTCTCATTTATTTGATCGTTATTGCTTTAATTTATTAGGTGTCGACATCTTAATATGAATTTATTTTAAATTTTCGTATTTCTTTTTACCTCTTTAGAAATTTGCTTATTAGGGTTTTACAAAAATAATTAGTAAATAACCAAATTAATGAAAAATTTGCCATATTGAATTTATGTTATTGATCAAATATTAATTTACTTCATAAATAAATAAAAAAAGAAAATTATTACCTACAATTTGTATATGTTCTCATTTCATCCACCTACCTAATTGTGAATATATAATTTTGAAAAAAGTATTTACTAATGATTCCTATATCCTTTTTTGTGGGTAATTAACTCAAATGGTCATTAAAATTTGGGGTAAGTTTCAATGTGGCCACTAACTAGTAAAATTTTTCAATTTGGTCACCTAACTTTCGAGTTAGTTACATTCAGTAGTTACTGGTCAAATTTTATGCTAGATTGATGACGCGGCATACCACGTAGACATTATCAGCCACATCAGAAGTAAGATGACACGTCATCTAAGCTAGAGTCATTGTCAGTGTCTCCCTCTTTAATACCTTTACCCTTGTTAGGACTTCGCCTATGTATTCTTGCCTCACCCCTTAATAAAGTTAATAAATCTTCTTTTTCTTCTTCGTCTTGTTTATCCTTTTTTTTTTGAAAGTTCAAATTCAATTTTTCTATGGCATCTCCAATTTAAGCTTCTACTCTTAAGCTAATTAGGCAATATCTTGTGATTGACTTTGCTTCCATGGATAATTTCATCTCCAATCTTGATCACCTTAACACTTCTACTTGTTCCACTTCTAATCATTTCTTTTTCAAATCTAAAAATCAAGATTTTGATTTCTCTCTATCAAATCAACCTTTCCAAAACTTGGAATTCAAGCCTCATGTTGTTTGTAACAATTCTAACAATTTGCCTAAATCTTCCACTCTGAGCCAGAGAAAACATGTTATGACTAAAATTTTGATTCCTCCTCCAGCTACATTGAATGTCATCCCAACACCATCGCAACTAGTGGCTATAGCTATTACTATTGAAATTAACAAGTCATGGGATTTTACTACAGAAAAGCATTACAAAGGAGTCCACCGTAGAACCATGGGGAAATACACTACGGAAATTTGTGATCCTAATAAGAAAGGAGCACATGTTTGGCTTGGGACTTTTGTACTGCTGTTAAAGCTGCTAAAGCTTTTGATAGGGCTACTTTTAGATTACGAGGAAGCAAAACTATACTCAATTTCCCTCTTGAAATTGGGAATTTCAATTCAAATTTCCAGCAAGAATCCCAATTAACAAAGACTAATAATAATAATAATAACAATTCTTTTAAGAAAAGAAAATTTTAGGAGATAGAGAGATCAGAGACTATTAATTATAATAATGATGATGATTACTATGATAAGATGGTTAAGAGAGAAAATCCATTGCCTGAAAGGGATGCGAAGTCGGCGACGGACCCAACAAGGTGACATTGATGAAAACACAGGCGTATTTCTTCATATTAGAGTTTTGAAATTTCAGCCCCAATCTTCACCAACGTCGGGATTTAAAAAATCTGTGATGAATTATGGAAGGGTACGATGGATTGACGAAGAAATATAACAAAATTTGTTACATTTACCGAAAATGGAAGAGATGATTGCTTCAAAAAAATGGTGGATTATGGCTTCAAAAATGGAAGAAATGGTGGATGAGAGAGAGAGAGAGAGAACTACGAGTAAGAGAATGTAAAAAAAATTGATTAATTACGATTTCCCTCGTGTAGAATGACCCAATACACTAATTTTCCCTTAATCTTTCAAAAATATATTAACTCTCCCCTGATGAATGTTCCGTTATACTAGTATGCCATTCCATCCGATTTTATCATTAGTCAACCCTAAAATGGTCAATCAGAGCAGTAAAAAAACAGAAATGCTCTTACCCTTTATTTTTAATTAATTACATTCTATTTTTATTTTAAAAAATATTTTTTAGGGTTAAAAATTTGTTTTCATATTTTTTGACAAATTTGAAAATAAAAATAAAAATTGGACAAAAAGATTTAGTAGTATATTGTGATACTTGTCAGAAGGGAATTAGTATATTTTTGAAAGGTTATGGGGAATTAGTGTATTGGATCATTTTACAGAGAGAAAATCATAATTAATTCTAAAAAAATTGACAATTTCTCTCAAGACATACGTCACTCATGCAATGGACAGATTAAAAAATCATCTGTCAGTGGGACCCACATTCCATTATGCATCAGTTGATTTGTCAATTTGGCTAATATGTCATCTTACATGGCATTCTGATGTGGCTGATAATGTCCATGTTGCATGCCATGTCATCAATCCGGCATAAAATATGAACAGTGGCCACTAGATGTAACCAACTCGAAAGATAGGTGATCAAATTGAAAAATTTTACAGATTAGTGACCACATTAAAACTTACCTCAAAATTTTGGTGACCATTTGGGTTAATTATCCTTTTTTTTGTCCATTAGTATAAATGTATTTTTTGTTTTTATATATATTTATAATACTGAAAGAGTGCATATAGCCAATGTATTATTATTAGTATTATTGTAAGATTTGTTTCTTTAATTAACTTGTTATTATTAGAAAAGGAAATTGAATTTTAAAATGAAACATCGAAATTTATATGGAATGTTTTGAAAAAGATTAAATAAATTGGAGGGCCAACAATTATGCAACTACCTATTCTACATTTTCTGCACCTTTTATTTGTTAAACTAAAGATGTTTATGCCTTTTTACAATGTTAATGAGTTATTTAGGTATTGAATAAGAAGGAATGTGAATAGCCTTTGTTTTGAGGAGTTATTATTTAAAAGGTGTAATTTCCTACAATTAATATGCCTTATGACTGTTGTTTATGAGTTGTTATTCTATTGAAATTGATAGCATGTTAATATGGCTAATCTTTGGGGGTGTAAAGGGTGTTATCGCCATCAAGTTTAAGCCATACTAACATGTTGTCTATGACTCAATGTTTATGAGCTACTGTTTTGAAATTTTTATGCTTTTTTTTTTTATTAGATGTTGGAGTGACAATATTTGTGTATTTATCATAAGACTTGACACCATTTTTTATGGTCACAGTTTAACAAAACTACTGCTTTATACTAGGAAAATCCATTACATAGATACCTCATTGGGATGCACATATGTTGACATGCATACCAGTAATCACAAAAGGCAAAGATACCAAAGCAACTTCAAATTGAACTACCTCTACCATACAGACTATTAGAAATTTACCATCAACTTCCTACAAAAAATATTACATTCAACTGCCAGACATTATGGTAGCATCTTGATATTGACCATCATTCCATAATTCCTTCTCTTCTAGTACTCATAACACCCAATGACAAGTACTATCAAAGCAAAAGCTAACATCAAATTCATAAATTTCAGTTTATTTTGCTCAGTCCTCAATTTCTTCTTTTGATCTACAATTTGACCCTTGCTCATAGCCCTCCTCTCAAGTTTGCTAGCCAATTTTTCATTTACATCCTTAAGTTTAGATACATTCTCTTCAGCTATTCTGAATTTATAACTTAATAAGTTCTCAGTCTCTCTTAGCATACTCATTTACTGTTTCAAAGTTTTTCTTTTTTTGTGCTAAAGTGTATACTAATTCCTTGTAATAGTGTGTGGTCCAATGATCATGTCACCAACAAAATCCACAATCATCGTGCTACATTGCAAACACCATAAACCCATCAATTTTTTGTCCTTAAAAAACAAAACAAAACCCAATATTACCATAAAGCTCACCTGCTACACTGGACAATGAAAGAATCTCTTGCTAGGGTTAATACATATCCAAGAGATGTAGAAATTCACAATAAGCCCATGCTCGCATTCAATGTGAGATAGTGATTCAATGTCACTTGCAATGATAACATTTGATATATGATCACTAAAAAACGATGACGTTTCCATGTCAACACCAAATGACACAGAAGACCATGCTTAGAAGAGAAGATAACGAGCTTCGATTGAGAAACTTTTTCAAACTTGCATTCTAGAGGAAGAATAAGAACAAGGTTAGAGAGGGAGGAAGAAGAAGGGATAATTATAAATCTAATGTTTGAATTTTTTTAAATTTTCTATTTAGGTGTATGAACTAAAAAATTTTACAATCAAATGTCAGAATGGTCAAAAGACACATGCTTTTTATTAGAAAAAAGCTTGTGTTGATTGACATGTATGGATTGTGAGTCCCACTTTCTCACTAAAAAGCTTGCCACATCAGCTTCTCACAAAGAGAGGAAAGGGAAAAGATCAAAATGACCTGCTACATATCTACAGACCTGTTAATGGATTCCCTACATCAATTTCAACATTCATGGCTGGCTTTCTTCTTTCACCCAAAAACCCAATACTCTTCCCCACCAAAACTTCTTCTTTCAAAATCTCATTCTCTCTTAATCCATCTAATGCTGAACAAGTAAATTTGTAATTATCCCAAGAAAAATGGCAGATAAAAAATTATTCATTCTCTTTATCATTTTCTTTTCACTTGCTTACATATCTACATACCACTAATGACTTCCTTTCATCAATTTCAACATTTGTGGCTTTCTTCTTTTACCAAAAAATCCAATACTCTCTTTTCCACTAAAACTTCTCCATTCAAAATCTCATTCTCTCTTAATCCATCAAATGTTGAACCAACAAATCTGCAATTATCCCCAAAAAAATAGTATATACAAAATTATTCATTCTCTTTACCATTTTCCTTTCCCTTTCATTCAATTTCTTTTCATCTATTCTCTCCAATGGCTTACCAAAGTATATAAAAATGACAACTCTTAATGTCGTTTCTTCTCTTCAACAAGCTCTCACTATTCTTCTTTTGAACCACTAACCACAAACCCATTAACTCAATAGGAATAAATTTCTCCATTATTTCCCAATTCTTCACTTTCCTCATCACTTAATCTTCACTCTCGTGAAACCATTTACAAAACCCAACACAAGGATTATAAAACTTTTGTCCTTTAACGACTCGACTGTGACTCATCTGGAGTCACCTGTGATTCTCAAGTGTAATTCTTTGCAAAATTCAACTGAGCATTCTATTGGTAGTCTAATTGCGAATAATGGAAAAGATAAGGAAGTGCCAATCTTGGTTAAGATTGCGCTGGAGAAAGCCAAGAAGCACAAGAAGAATCAATGGATTAATAGTGGTGATGGTGGTGACGTGAATGGTTATGCAAAAGAAATTCAGGTAATCTCTTGGAAAATTCTATAAAAGCTAAGAATTTGAATTCGGTGGAGCAAAGAGGTATAGAGTGGTGAAAATTGTCATGGTGTTGGGGAGTGCTAGGAAGGAGAGAAAGTGAGGGAAAATGTTAAACGTAATTGATACAGAAGGAGAAGTAAGGAAAAATTTGAGGTTAATTTGATCATTTTGCATTGGTTGCTGACGTGGTAATTTGAGTTGTCGCACAAAACGGGCCTCACAGTGCATACATGGCACTCAGATAAATTTTTTTCTGGTAAAAAAAGCACCACTTTGATTTACTTTTTAGCCGTTCGGACGCTTGATTGTAAAATTTTTTAGTTTATGCACCAAAATAGAAAATTTTGAAAAGTTCAAACACCAAATTTATAATTATTCCAGAAGAAGAATTACAAAGTTAGGGTTATTCCTATATTTTTGGGCAAAGATATGAATAAACCTCTAAATTATATCATTTTGCTCACTCATATCATTTTTCTTGTTTATGGCTCTAAACATTTTAATTCAACTCAAATAAACATAATTTGAATGAAAATGTTAAATTCTCATCCAAATTAGACTTATTTAAGCTAAATTAAAAAATTTATGGACTTATTTGTATCTTTGTATTTTTTTTCAATTTAACCTTATATATTTTTAAAAAAATTTCATTTTACAATATATTTTTTATCTATTTTAATTTAGTAAATTTATCTTTTTTAGCAATAGATAATATCATAGATAATTTTTTTTTCATCGTACTAAGTTCACATCTATGTTCTAGTTAAATTTTTAAATAAGAAAAATAAATTATGGGTTTATGTTTTAATTTTAATAATTAAACATATATCAATAGGAAAATGAGCAAACTCATTTATCAACTATACTAATATTTAGAGTTAATTTCATTTTATTTATTGTAAATATTAGAATAAATTTTTTAAATAAAATGATACTTGATAATAAAAAAAATTATAAAATCTTTTATTTATTAAAGTATAAAATATATTACTTTTTGAAATTTTATATAAAATATAGAATATGCTTTTTAATTATGTTTATTTATTAAATTAAAATAGACAGAATATATATTGTATAATAAAAATTTTAAAAAATAAATAATGAAATAAATAAGGTTAAAATGAAAAAAGAGTAAAAATATAAATAAGTCTCTAAATTTTTTAATTTGACTCAAATAATCTCAATTTAAATGAAAATTTAACATCTCCATCTAAATTAGATTTATTTTAACTAAATTAGAAAATTTATGACCTTAATTAAACCATAAAAAAGAGTCCAAATGAGAAAATTGATATAATTAGAGATTTATTTATATATTTGTCCTATTTTTTATTATGTTGATTTGGATTTTTATCTGTTTAGGATGGAAATGAAGTCTTTTCATCCTTTTTCTTTTATTTTTTTTAAATCCATTCTGATGTGGCTGTAACATTATTTAAAAAAGACAAAAATATAAATAAACTCCTTTGTTATGTTACCTTTTTTATTTAAATCTTACTTAATTTAATTATTCATAGTGTTTATTAATTATTACTGATAGCAGATGATTATTAGCTAATAACTTATTGTTATAATTATTTAATAAATTATTATTAGTTGTTTATTATTAATATATTTAATAATTATTAAAAATAAATATTAATATTTATTTTTTATTTAAATATTATTTTTAAAATAATAATTTAGTTATTTATTTAAATAAATAGAAACTGTTTCAAAAAGCTGCCGATAGAAGCTTTTGAAAACTACAGCTACAATTAACAACTACATCGAAAAATTCTATCAAACACCCAATTAAAACCTTTTCTTTTTATAGTGTAATTAAAGGCTTTAAAAAAAAAACAATTAGCTCAAAAAGACTTAGTTTGAACAAAAAGTCAAGTCCGTTATTAAATTGGCAGAGATTCTAATGCCATTAGAAAAAAAAAAAAAAAAAAACCACCCTTACTCGGTTTTTTTTATTCCTTTTCCTCCTCATCTTCTTTACCCACCAAGCCGTGGCTGCAATTTCCATAACCGCCACCATTCTCCTCCTCAAATCTGTTTTGTTTAATTAATTAGGCGTGTGCTAATGGAGTCTTGACTCTTCTTTTATTTTCTTCACATACGCTATGTTTGGTGCACAAATTATGCAGAGAAAATGAAGGAAAATTAAATAAGGGAAATAAAAGGAAAAGAAAAGAATTTTAATTTTTTCTTATATTGTTTAGATCTTCTATTAGGGAGAAAATGAAAGAAATTTAACTTTGATGGTACCCTGGAGCACCTTTCTCTTCACGGTTTGAAATCCAGAAATTTGAGCACCTCTCTCTTTACAACAAGCTATTCTGGATTTGATATGGGTTTCTTGGTGAGTAGGCTTTCATGGCCATGTGGCTTCTGAGCTCTTGTTATCCTACATATAATAATTGATTCACAGCAGACACTCTACTGCTTGATTTGTGAGTAGGCTTTCATGGTCATGGCTTCTGCTTGATTTCTTTTTTCTTTACTCAATTTCGATTCTGGAAATAGGAGAAAAACCTGAGTTATCATCTTTGAATACCAGCACTGTTTTATAATTTCTCTCCAAAATGGAGAGAAATTCTTTTGCTCCTAGAGCTTAAATGAGGAAATCATATTTCCTCTTATTTCTTTCTTTTTCTTTCTCTTGTTAGGTAACCAAATAAAGAAAATTTCTTCAATTTCCTTTCTTTTCTTTTCTTTTCTCTCATCTTCTCTTCAAACAAACATAATGATAGGGATTTAAGGGTTTCTTTTAAAATTATTGTCTAGGTTATGTGAAACCCTTTTCTCCATATATATTTCTTAATGTCTAGTTGGATGTGAGTTTGTTTGCAAAATTTGGGGATTTAGGTTTTAAGGTTCTAGAGTTTAACTGATTTCTTATATTTGTTTTATTTGTTTAGCTTTTCACTGGAATGGGGTTTTGACTATTGAATTTGAATCATTTCAATTCTAGGTTATATATTTTGGTGGTCACCTGACATGTTTTGAAATGGTGCTTACATCTTTGTTTCTTTGAAGAAATCTAAATTTTGAGCTTTCTTGATCTGTTTCCATAGTCAAGCCCCTATCTTCCTCCTTGTAGCACCTAGGGTTTGAAACTGCCCCTTTTCTATTCGTTGTAGATGGGCTTAACTTTACGGAACCCAACTGTTTTCTTGAGCCTTAAGCCAGGTTCACTTTCTTGGTTCTCTCTCATATTAGTTATAAAGTCAAAAAGCTTTGATGCTTCTTTCACTGTGTAAGCCTATATCTCATTGTGCTGCTATAATCTAAGACAAGAAGAGCAAGGGAAAAAAAAAAGGTCTCAATCCAATCTTGAAATCAAGAAAAACCCATCAACTCTTCGGAAACTATAAGAAAACAAGCTCAAGGAGGCTCTTGAAGAAACATCTAAAGATGGGTCTCTCTTCAAATCCCAAAATATGGAGTCTGGGTAGCTTAGAAACCAAGATGATAGCTTTAGAAGATCAAAGATCCCAAGCAAGATTCCATGCGCAGTGTGAATTCTTGTGTGCCATATACCTAGTTGCAGAGCACATCTTTGAGACTGAAGATCCATTCTTGACCTCCATGGGGCATTCTCCAAGTTCCTCACAATGTCTAGGTTTTGGGTATATGCTTAAAACCACTAAACACCTGTAGAAGCCATGCTATCAGTGTTAACCCTGGATCACAATCACAATATAATATTTATCTAACATACAATCATTCATAAGCCATCATCAATGATACTATTAATATAGTTTCATGTATTCTCAAAACATAGCATCCGGTCTAATTTCATTAACCATTCAATATTACGGAGCAATCTACATAATAAGCATCTATGATTATTACAACAATTACCATACAATAAAAAAAAAAAATCAGAACTATACATATAGTAGTTTCTTGGGAGAAATGATTCAAGAAGCTTGATCATTGTCCTCATAATCCCTAATATATCCCCTAAAAACATATAGAAAGAGAGATGAGTTTTCAACTCGGTGAACTATAAAATGTATTCATGCTTTGGGGTTCATTGAAGAAGTACAATGAATCATCAATATCAATAGGGTTTATAAGTAATAGAATTATTGTGCCTCAAAAAACTTGATCAAACAAATCATATTTTACATAATGGAACGATCAAACAAATCATATTTTACATAATGGAACAATCAATTTTCATAATAGTAATAGGTTAGTAACATTTTTTTTAACAATGAACACATGCTAAGTCGAGCATGCGCTTTTATTAATGAATAAGTGCTTGACCGAGCATGCGCCTAGAACACCTTGTTCCACCAAACAAGACCCTATCAATTGCCACTTAACAAGACCTTATCAATTGGATCAACTGTACACACAAT
This sequence comes from Aleurites moluccanus, assembly GCA_948193065.1. NCBI lineage: Eukaryota > Viridiplantae > Streptophyta > Magnoliopsida > Malpighiales > Euphorbiaceae > Aleurites > Aleurites moluccanus. The sequence continues at coordinate 24,109 of CANXYC010306159.1, read as the reverse complement.
CTAATAGGCATTAACCTCTTGTTGTCAATAAAAATAATTTAATTTTATGACAAATGGTCCAATAATAATGGGCGTTAACCTCTCAATGTTAATAGGTGTTAACCTCTCAATGTCAATAAAAACAATTTAATTTTATGGCTAATGGCCAATTTCAATTATCATAAATAGCCTTGTTTTAATGATTATAAATAAAGATGATAATAGTGCCTCTTATGATATATTAAGATCGGAAAATCCACTTAATTTAGGAGATCTCTATAACGAGTCCTAGTGATGAATACATTCATGAATACCTTAAAACAACAGATTTACAGGCTCTTCCCATATATATGCCCTTTTTAATATCATCTATTTCTAATATGAGATTTTACACACTTAAAATCCTAACTCTATACCCACCTAAATTCAATGTTTATACGCTACATCTAATTTTGGAAAAAGTTTCCAATGCGAACTTTTCCCAAGCTCACAAAATTCGAATTGCAAGTGACTATGATCTATAGGCGCAAAAGAGTTCTTATTTTTTGTACCAAAGCTGCTACTCGCAATGATAATATTAAACTATTTTTTATAATACTAAGAGCATTTACACTGAAAGCTCAAAGTCCCAACTTCTCCCCATACTTCATTTCTTCATAGTGTTCTTCACTTGGCCTTTCTTTTTTCTCTTTTTTCTTTTTTCTTTTCTCTAACCCTGTTTTATAGTCTTTTAACTAATTGGCAAAGCTTGGAGAATTAGACATCAAGATAATGACAGCAAAGGCCTGCTAAGGCAGAACAGGTAGAACTTTTGAAACAATTTCAATTTTGAGAACAAAATGCTAAGACGCACTTACTACATCTAAATTAACCAAAAAACATTGAATGGAAGGAAAGAAGTTTTGGGTATCATAATTGTATACAAATTCACTCATTTACAAGTTCAAAGCCAGTAAATTCTCATAAAACTTAATCCTGCCATTTTAACAAGATGTATACCCTACCATAACTCAAACAAAATACATAAACATCACATATAATGTAGATGTAACCATTTATAAGTATGCATTTTTAATTTATAAGATATTGAATGTACATAGTTGGAATTCACATCTATAAAAGTACTATATCCACTTGCATCAAGAGGAAATATTGTCAACATTATTATCTACTTTTATTCTGAGCATCAACTCCAAGCACATCAACCTACATAGCCTTCAGTCACCTGAATATTGAGAAAATATCATCAGCACCACAAACAATAGCAGGCCAACAAGGCCAATTTACTAACTAAATCTACGAGTATTAAGCATGCAAAAGGGCGGAAGAGGCAAAAAGGTTTGATATATCTGGGACAGTTACCCCATATAACAAGCTTGGTTGCACAATGCAGTCGATGCTAGTGAACCAAAAAATAATAATACTAATAGCCAATCTCAATCTAATAAAAAAAAAATTCAAAGATTTTCCTTAAGATCCCTAATTTTACAAAACCCAAGCCCCTCACAAACACACAAAGGACATATTAGTCAAATCTTCCCTACATTAAATAGGGCACAAGAAGAGTAATTGGCTTAACATTAAATAGGGCACAAGAAGAGTAATTGGCTTAAGTAATGAGTTTTGTAAAAGATTAGTTGTATTATGAATTATTTACAGGTCGAATAGAGGGATCATTAAAGAACACTTGGAGCCAGCATCACCATCTTCAGAGTTCTCAATTTGAGACATAATTAGACAAGAAAGAAATTAAATTTCTGGTAATTAGTTGAAGGAACCTTAAGAACAATACAGTAAAAAGTTATATCTCCACCAGAAGATATAAAAATGTCAGACAATCTACATGGCGAAATGGTAAACTTCTAATGCATCCGGATTTCGGAAAAAACTATGCAGGTTTACCCTTACTCAAAATTTATCTTTTTGGTCAATGCAGATGCAGAATGAAGGGCACCACAAATTTAAAAGCAAATTACCAAGCTAAGCGGTAGACTCTGAAGGGGCATCCCCAATAAGCTTGAATTCCTGAACCTCTTTAAAGTTCAACCATTTCTTTTCCCAGATCTTGGCTTCATAAACTTTCGTTTGACCACCATTAATTACCTCCAAGGTCAGATAATACATTATCCCAGACACCACCTGCTGCTTCGCATTCACCACTTTTTTATACTCCAGTAACGCATTCTGCCCATAATTTACCATAATTTATTTAATTATTTTAAAAAATAAATCCGAAATAAGATTTTTCAGATTTAAAAATTCATTTCTATTCATATTTTATTTGCTATAAAAATTACAAATTCCAATATCTTTTAAGCAAAATTGAAACATATATAACCCTAAATAGACCCAGACATTGAATTCAACCCACAAATATTATAAATCAGAGAACCTGTTTCTTGTTATAATCATCAACAGCGAAACGACCGAGACTATCAATCTCAACGCTGTTGGCTGATCCTTCTACCTCCTTGATACCGCCCAAGGTTGCCATTTTCTTTTCTTTTCTTTTCCGAGAAAATCTATCTTCTATTATTGTAATTAAGGTTGAAGAAGAGCTGTTGTTTATATAAAGAAAGAGACGCAGATATTTCCTTTACAATCCAATCCCAATCGCAGCTTTTGATTTTGCTGAAAACGCGTTGGTCAATTTCGAGCCGTTTTGAGCAATCCTCTGCAACCTTGCTCTTTTTATTGTATCTGTACTTGCCATTTTCAACCAATGATAGACTATATAGACTATCCAACCTTACCTCTATCTCCATCTCTATTATTATTAATAATTTTGTTCACATATTTGAAAATTTAATATTTATGATTTAATAATAATATATAAAATTTTGATTTTTTATTCTTTATCCATTTTATCATGTTGCAATCATTAATTATGATGTCAAATTTGATTATATGGTTTGGCATATGTTAGGTTATGTTATTAAATTATTAATAATAATCAATTTTCTTGGTGGATCAATTTACAAGTTAAATTTTTAATATTAGAGTAATTAAGTCAAGTCAAAATAATAATTAACTCGAGTTTAATTTTATTAAAATAATTAATTTAAAATTTTACTTAAAGTAAATTGAATTTTAATTTTGAATAGAACTAAATTTAAAAATATATTCAAAATATTCAAACTCAATTCACTTATACTAAATTAAACTAAATTAAAATATATTTTATTAAATAATATCAAAATAAAATATAATTAAATTTAAACTCTATATTAAATTAATAAAATTAATATATGTAATATAAAAAATATTAAAAATTATATATAATCTCAATACTTAATTACTTGCTAGTTATTTGAGTCTAATATTATGATATTTTCCAACTCAATTTGATTTATTATTTAAATTTAAATTTGACTTTATTATATTCAAATTAAATTTGAATGTTTTATGAATTAATTGGAGTAGTTTATAACCTACTTACATGTCCCCTTTTGATGGTATTAGTGAAAATTTTCAACAATTTAGATGGGTCAATGTCGACTTCCTAACATATTTATTGCACCAAACCTCACCCATAATTTTTCCTTAACTCGCACAAATTGAATGATAACTGATATTAATGATACTAAGATTTTTGACTGGTTAAGAGTATTGATGTGTCAAAAATACATTCATTTTTATTATATAAGCTTTTTAAAAATTAAATTTTTTTTATAAAATATCTTAAAAATTATAATATTATAATATTTTTTATAACGAATTGAATAATATAATTTTTGTATAAAATAAAAATTAAATGAGTCTACAAATGTATATTAGAATATATTAAATTTAGACAATTAAATTTTAACGGTTTAAATTTAATATATTTATATTATATTTTTTGAATTTATTTAAATTTTTTTATATAAAAAATATGTCTTTAAATTTATTATGAAAAATATTATAATATTATAACGAATAAAAACAAATTTACATTAATATATTATAAAAAAAATTTTACCTCTAAAAAATCTATACGCTAGGAGTTAACTTGTTTTTAGCACATCCCTCAAGCCATTTTTGACATGAGTGGTCAAATGACGTTACCGAAGGAAGGAAGCGTTATTCAGAGGAATGGGCACGTGGTTACTGACAAAAGATCAATGGAGCCCACAGGTTTTCTTCCGGCGTAATTATTAAATTATTAAATAGAATAAAAACGAATTTACATTAATATATTACTGTTTTATTCACACACAAATTTTATCTCGAATATGAATAGAAAAATATATTGATTTTATTAATAATTTTTTAATTATTATATATTTTATTTAATTATTATTAAACTTTTAATTATATTTTACAAATTTAAATTTTTATTACTATATTAAAATATAATGAAATGATAAAATATAAAAAACATACCAAATTCAAATTCGATCTAATAGATTTAATTCTAAGTTCTTATAATTTGAAATAATTGAGTTAGTTTTAGTTCGATTCAATTGATTAAAATTTTTATTGGTATAATTATATAAATATAAAATTTTTTATTTTTTTTATTTTTATGATTTTTTTATATGTATGTTTTGGTATATGTTTAATATAATTATTATATATTTGATATATTATTTATATATGTCATATTTTTTAAAAAATATTTTTGAGTATGTAATATTTTTAAAAAAAATATTTTTACAATAGTAAAATAAAATTTTTTCTTATTTTTTTAAAAATCCCATTTATATTCAGTAAACTTTTTTAATTTTAAAATAACTTTAATATTTATTTATTTATTAGTTTGGTTTATTTAATTTTCAACTTTTATAAATAACATATTTTCAATTTCATCAATTTTATTTATTAAATTCAATTTCATTATAAAAAATTAATTCAAAAACCTATATTACCCTAACTTCAAACATAAGACAACTTATCCAGCAACATAAAAAAAAATAGCCAAAAAATTTTTCCCAAACCAAATCTAACAATGAAAAATGTCCAAATGTTAAACAGCCATAGCAAATTCATATATTACTATTCCAAGAATATGACAACTACTCTTTTGCTAAATCAAAATTCAGAAACTGAACATTCCATGGCAAAATCAACTCAGGATCCATTCAAAACCCATAATGAATCAGAACTAAATCTTACCTTCTGAAATGATAAAATGAAAGTTAGCCATGTTAAACAGTTATAAACCTAAACCAAGAACTCAGAAAAAAAAAATATATATATATTATTATTATTAAATACCACTACATGAAAAAATTAATATAAAAATATTTATTAATATCTTTAAATATCTATCGATTTATGCGTGTCAGTCTTTAGTGATGGTTTTAGTTTAAACCATCTTGATTCCGAGCATGTAATATATTTTAGAGATTTAATTTTTTTAAAAATTTTTAAAAAATTATAATTTGATAGAGTTTGATTTAATAAATTAAATGATATATTTTATGTAATAAATAAAAATTAAATAAATAGTAAAAAATATATTATAAATTTTATATATAAAATCTAACGATTTAAAATAATAAAAAATATATTATTAAATACATTAAATTAAATACAATCAAATTATAATTTTTAAAAATTTTTAAACTTTTAAAATATATTATATAAAAAATTACTGTGCAAAAACCTTATTCTAAGCTGTCTTCGTAACATACTCAAATGAGAAGTCAAGTCATATGTTTTGTTGTTTTGAAATCATTCTATCTTTGACAAAAAAAAAAAAATCATTTTTAAATATCTATTTTCTTTTAAAAATTATTATTAAATATCTCCAATTTTCTTTTTTTATCAAAATCTTTAGACCATATTTAATTTGAGAGGTTTAAGAAAATCCATAAATTCTATCAAAATTTATTGTTTGGCTAATAAAAAAATAATTAAAATTTATGGATGGTCCAAAATTTATTATTTATTATAATTTTTCATTTTAAAAATTTTTAAAATTACACATAATTTGTGAAATTTTATAAAATCCTTCATTTAAAAAAGTGAATGATTTTATATATTATATTTTTATTATAAAAATATCATTAAAATTCATAAATTTTATTTTTATTATTAACAAATAAATTTTTATAAATTTATAGAATAAAAAATCTAAAATTTTTATTTTATAAATTTTAATAAATTTCAGAAATTTCAAAATTCTCAATATAATTCTTTTAGTGAAATACATCACACTTAAAATCTGAATATGTTATTGACTTGGGATTAGGATTTATAATATAAATCTTTAAATATAATCTGAGTCATAGGTGCCATCCCGATACTACAAAATTGCACCGAATAGCCAAAAATAGGAAAACTTGTACTTGTAGTGGTTGGATATGATAAACAGATTCTAATCCTAAAACAAATCATTTAGATATAATAAAAGCTTTTATTAATTTTCTATTTTCAAAATTAGCATATATGATGTTATCCTTTTAAGGGAATTTATGCAGCTGCTCTTCTTCTTTATAAAAAAAACAAATGCACCTTCAGTTTCATTTCACTATTATAATTCACACTATTCCCAGGTCTCTTCCTATCTCTTATTTATTATCATTTGATTCTTTGACGTTCCTTTTCTTTTGTTTATGTATTAGTGTTAATGGGTTTTCTATTATAATAAATAGTTTTAAGTAAAAAAAAAAAAATTACATTTCTCATTGATTTTTGTGAGAGTTAATCTTTATTAAAAAGCTGAAGTTTTTAATGGGGTCGAGTGTTCTTTTGATTCTTTCGTTGCAAGAACTCACCTTTTGTTGCTAGCCCATAACTGTGACCTTGTGATAAATTCCACAAAATTGGATTTTTGGTTAATGCCCTCTCTGTCTCTTTCTACATGAGGATCATATATTTTTCTATACATGTTCTTCATTATATATATATGTCTGTATGTGTGATGTTCAGCTTCTTGTTGTATTGTGTATTGCAGTTGCTGAGGCAAAATGAATGATTTGAAGATACTGTTGCTTCTATTTTGCTTGTATACTTCAAGAGTGGTAAGACTCAATGACTATCTCATTTGTGTTTGTATACATGATCATTTGCTCTAGAATTTCAAGATCTGCATATACTACTTTAAAATTCTAGGTTTTAAGTAAATATGAAAATTTACTTGTTATTCAATCATAATTTTATTTCTGTACCTTCACTGTTGCATTCAGATTGCTAGTGATCCGCAATGCCCTGCTGGTGGTGAATGCAGTGATTCAGATGAATGGAAAGGGGAATTTTTCCCAAGAATTCCCAAAATTAAGTATGAGGTAATGATTTTTTTTTTTTTTTGAAGGTAATGATATTTATCATCTATATTTTGTATTAGTGGATCTTTATTTGCAATTCTGTGGTGTCGTAAATATGCATGTTTCATCTTTATTTGCAGGGTCCTTCTAGTAAAAATCCACTTGCATTCAAATGGTATAACGCAGAAGAAGAGATTCTTGGGAAGAAAATGAAGGTGGGTATTGCATTTATTAAATTACGTTTGGAATCCACTACATGATGTTAATGACACTGATTTATGGCCATAGGACTGGATGAGATTCAGTGTTGCATTTTGGCATACATTTCGTGGGACAGGAGGTGACCCATTTGGTGCACCAACCAAATATTGGCCTTGGGAGGATGGTACTAATTCATTGCCTATGGCCAAAAGGAGAAGTAAGATTGATAAAGATTAGGCATCATATGGATTTGGTAAATAAATGGCTATAATCAATGTATTAATTTACTTTACTTTTGATAAAATATTGCAGTGAGTGCCAATTTTGAGTTCCTGAACAAGCTTGGGGTTGATAGGTGGTGTTTCCATGATAGGGATATAGCACCTAAATGCAGAACTCTCGAGGTGAGTCAATTTAAGATATTTTTATTATTCGGAAGCAAGTTCTTTTCCTTTTAAAAGTGTTTTTTGATGTTGATGATCTAGATGTTCATTGATCATAAGTCTGCCTCTCGGAAAATAGTTGATATGGGCTCATTGTTTTGTTTACAGGAAAGTAATGCAAACTTGGATCAAGTGGTGGCCCTTGCTTAAGAGCTTCAGGTAATTTTACATAAATGATTGGCAATGAAGTCAAATGGAGGCTTAAGCTAATGTAGTTCATGTATCCTACTCTTGCTTCTATGGTTCTTATCAGTACTTTACTATTTTTGAATTATTACATCCATATTTTGATATCGTTATTTTTCTTGCTACACAGTGCATACTATGAATTATACCTGTGTCAAAGTAGGTTCTTTTTCAATTTTTTGCTTCCTCTTTTTGTTCCATTTTAATTTCAAAATCAGTCAAAATCCCTCTCTTCATACTTGAGCTTAAGGCCTTTTATATTGTCCAGAAACTTCTATCTGGGTTCTACTGAAATTGGTATCTCATTTCTATTTTGCTGGTATGTTGGGCTTATTATGCATTAATGTTGGACTTGATCATCATTAGATGCTGTGGTCATTGTTTTTGGAGATCAATGTTCTTGATATACTTATTACTACTAACACTAAGTCGCAAGTGTTGGATGCAAGATTGTCTGTTTCACAATTCTCCGTGATAGATGGATTCTTTTATCAGACACCAGTAGTGTTTTTTCTTTTCCATTGTTGCATATAGCATATATTCAGCTTGTGAAGATCTATGCCCTTGTGAGTCCCCAGTAATGTGACCTTGCAGGGAACTAAGATCCGTCCTCTATGGGGTACAGCTCAATTGTTTGTTCAACGTCGTTATATGAATGGTGCTGCTACTAGGTACTATATACTTATTCTTAGTTGAATGCTGGGCTAGTGATGGAATTCTGATCCTATATTTATTTATTTTTGGAGTACTTTCTTCTCAGTTCTGAGGTAGGTGTATATGCATATGCTGCAGCTCAAGTTAAGAAAGCCATGGAGGTGTGTCATAATATTGTTTTAATGTTGTGAATGTAACCTGTATTTACTATCCGATTGTTTCTACTAGATACCAGACTAGTTACAATTAACTTTTTTCAACAGGTCACACATTACTTGGGTGGGGAAAATTATGTCTTTTGGGGTGGTCGCGAGGGGTACCAGAGTCTCTTGAACACGGATATGGAAAGGGAGCTTGATCATTTGGTATGCTCATTAATATGATCCCTAAATTGTTTTGCTGTGTGCAGTCAAATATCTTATAAAATGATTGTGAAGCATCTGTTTTTCTAACTATAGGCAAGGTTTATGGAAGCTGCTGTTGCTTACAAGAAGAAGATTGGATTCAATGGTATCCTTATGCTCATTTCATAACCTAGATATCATTCTTTAGTACTGTCATTTTGTCATAATGAAAAATCAAGCTGTAATAGTGCAAAATACAACTTTCCATTGTCAGTTTGGGTATAAAATTTGAGTAATCTATTTCTCAATTTTCTTCATTCTTTCTTGATGGTATTTTCTTTTTCATTTTGCCAAAATTCTAAAAGAAATTAATTATTTTTTTATCCTTCTTTGCCTTACAGGAACTCTGTTGATTGAGCCTCAGCCCCAGGAACCTACCAAACATTAGTATGCTACCTATTTTTTTTTTTACCTCTCTTTTTGTACCTTACAATTCCTTTGTGTTTATGTATGCTGTTATTTTGTCAGGTATGACTGGGATGCTGCGACAACAGCTAATTTATTGCGAAAATATGGGCTTCTAGGTGACCATTGGAATGTCTTTCCTAATCTTTCCTGATTTTATAAATTTGGCACACGTACATTTGTGTATTCATGTAGAACTTGACATTTGGACTCATGCTTACAGGTAGTGTCACTTGCTGATTAAAATTTAATATTGCCATTTAGGCATGTTTGCTCATACATTGGAGCTTTTGGGTTATAAAATTACTTTTGCAGATCCCAACGTATGTCCCTAGTCTATTATGGTTCAATTACAGATATCTGTTTGAAATTCTATTTCACTTTGGCCTTTGACTCTTTGTTATTTGACATTAAGCAGATATTCAAAAGTTATTCCCATAATTGTGTAATGTAGTGATTCTAGCATCATCAATAAGCTAAGAACATAGGAGCTGATTTTGATTTTTATGGAGGAAAATTATAATGTATATATGTTTCCAACCTTCTAGTATAAACAAAGTCATGATATGATAAACCAATGACCTATGGATCACTTGCTAACACCATATTTGTCAGCACCATATCTGTTTGAAATTCTGTTTCACTTTGGCCTTTGATTCTTTGTTATTTGAAATTAAACAGGTATTCAAATGTTATTCCCATAATTTTGTAATGTAGTGATTCTAGCATCATCAATAATCAAAGAGCATATGAGCTAATATTGATTTCTGTGGAGGAACATTATAATGTATATATGCTTCCAACCTTCTAGTATAAACAAAGTCTTGATATGATAAACCATGGCCTATGGATCACTTGCTAACACCATAATCGTTAGCAATTCTAATATGGTTAATCTCATTGTTGTTGATTCATTCTTGTAGGAGAATTCAAGCTCAACATTGAGTGCAATCATGCTACTCTTTCTGGTCATAGGTACATAAATTGTGTAATGCTTACTAGTTGTTATTTGGGAGAATAGTTGCCAACTCACATCTTTATAGGTATGAAAATTTCCAACCTGTAACATTTTGTATTCTGCAGTTGTCATCATGAGTTTGAAACTGCAAGAATCAATGGTTTACTAGGAAATATTGATGCAAACACTGGTGACCCTCAGATTGGTAATGAAAAATGAGAAAGCTTTCTCCTTTTTAAATTTTCAATTATGTCTTTGAAACATTTAAGTTCAGAAAACAAAAAGTTTTTCATAATTAAGGTTGTAATCATGTCTACAGGATGGGATACAGATCAGTTCTTGACAGATATTGCAGAGGCAACTATGGTTATGCTTAGTGTGATTAAAAATGTACGTGACTAGCAGCATCAGGTTATTTGAAGACCTTACCATTTCAGAATGAATTGATTTGTTTCAATTTTGTTTAATATAGGGAGGATTGGCACCAGGAGGATTCAATTTTGATGCTAAACTGTTAGTTTCTTAACTATTGATTTCTTCCTTGTTCCTATGAACATGCATGCCATATTTTTTTATTATGACTCTCTGCACTATATTTTTTATCCTAAAATTTGATTTTGATTTTATGATCCTTTAGGCGAAGAGAGAATACAGATGTGGAGGACATATTCATTTCTCATATTGCTGGAATGGATACCCTTGCTCGTGGACTTCAAAATGCTACTAAGCTACTTGAGGTCTGATTTTTTATTTTTCATTCTGTTTATCACAAACCATCATGGAAGATCTTGATACAAAATGATCTCTCTTGCTATACATGAAGGATGGTTCTTTGTCTGAGCTTGTTCGCCTGCGCTATAGAAGCTTTGACACAGAAATTGGAGCACAAATAGAGGTAATACTGTACATACAATTTCCTCTCATTTTTTGCTTAATTTAGTTTACTTTTGCTGCTACTGCAAATTAATGATTTTGCAACAGGCTGGTAAGGCTGATTTTGAAATGCTTGAGAAGAAAGCCATTGAATGGGGTGAACCTATTGTTCCTTCTGCTAAGCAGGTAATTCAATTAGTAACCCCTTTTTATATTTTATGTATCTGGTAGCAAAAACTGCCGCATCCTTCATTTAACAATTAAACTTGAATTGAATTTAATGAAAGGACATGACAGAATCTAATATGAAGTTTGCGTGTGATGTTGCAGGAACTTGCAGAGATGATTTTCCATTCTGCACTATAGAGTATGGCAAATAGAAGCAAATTTGTAGGGTTTTTCTCTTCTTCCTCCACAATCCCAATTATAATCTATGGTGGAAATAATACATAACAGAGCTTAGCAATTAGCATTACTTGGCACAGTAAAATGTAAATGCTGGAATTGATTTCTTCTCCTGCAAAATGCATGATAACACAATTTCGCTTGGCCTGATTCTTTGCATTATTTGGTTGAACGTGTCATGTTATCAAAAGGGAACTAAATTATTATCTAATTCTGTATGAAATTAACTACATTTGCTTACAAGGTAGAGAGAGAACAATAAATTGTTAACAACTCTCGGTTTTGATTCTGTAATCTTTATCAGAATCATTTGAATATTGATACAGAAAATCAATGGAAGTTTCAAGCAATCAATGAACTAAATATTAAAACCAAATATTAGTTTTTTTTTTGGGTATCTATGGAGAGAGGCCAAATTAATGACAAATATAAACTTGCCTTACAATCTGAATCAAATAAGAACTCCATGTTTAAAAAAGAAAAATAAAACAATTTCAATCAAATAGAAAACTCTATTGTTTAAATCTATGAAGGAAAAAGAAAAATCTTCTGCAAAATATAACAGTATTTTCTTCATATATATCAGATTAAAATTAAATAATTGATGAAATATAGGGTGTGAAAATTGAAAAAATTGGACCACTTTTGTAGGTAGAAAGGTTTTTCTTTTTACTGTCTTCTAAATTTTAAATATGAAGTTTTTATTTGAAGTTTTATATGCTCTTAAAAAAGACTACAAATGAAATCTTGATCCCATTTATTGAAACCTGATTAATGCCAGCCATTAGGATGTTGGTTGAGAGATGGTGGCGGTGAGGATGCTGGTTTTGTTGGGTGGTTGGGATTATGATGATGACGGTGATGAGATAACGACAATGATGGTGGTGGTGGTGGATGGTTTTGGTGATCAAAGGGAGGCGGTGGTGGTGTGTTAATAATGATGATGACGATCGTGTTGGTGATTTAGAAAACTGGGCAAGATATTTTAGGCACAATATAATATTTTCTTGGGCAAATTATTATTTAGTGCCTACATTTAGTGTAAGTAATATTTTTATTCTTTTATTTTAAAAAATTAATTAATTTGTTCTTATTATTTATATTTGTCAATAAAATAAGTTATTCTGTAAAAAATTTAACTTTTTTCCATCCGGTCAAAACTAAAAAAAATATTTTAATATATAATAATATATTTGTATGCCTAAATTGCCCTTCAACAACACATATAACAAAAATTTATTTGCCCTAATTTTTTTTCTCCGTTTCTTCTCATGAATATCTCATTCACCTAATTTCTTGAACATTTGTGTAAAATATGAAGTAAAAAGACAATAGCTTGTACTTGAAATCATGTAAATGTCGTGCTCAAATGGGAATTTCAATTTATGGAAAGGAAGATACTTGAATAAATATTAAAAATGTGAGAAGCGAGCTGCAATTAGAATTTTAGAGTCAATCGTAAACAATAATAAGTTGTACTACTCTTATCCCGACAATTTGTGCGGTGGTTTTCTTGGATGGTGTAAGGCTGCCGATACATTCAAATCATATTCAACTATTGAAGCTTCTGATGCAAATTCCATATTTTAAGTTACGCTGGTAATTATTCATGACTTGAAAGACGAGGTTATGAGTCTTAAAGATGATTATCGAAAGATGTGTGGGAAAACTAAAGTCTTTGATAATATGGTTGGGTATATGATGATGTTCATTTTACTACTAATTTTATGCACCTTCTCGTTGTTGCTTCCGAACATTATGATGTTATGTAAGATGAATTGATTATGTAATGGGTAGTGTACTTATGTGGTTTTTTTTTGTGCTATATTAGGTTATGGATATATATAAAAGGCATATGAGTTTTTGATAGGAGAAAAGGGGAATCTCATTAGTTAATATATATGTTTTGTAATAGGAGTAATCCTTTCCCCTTTCCTTTGTAAGATGTTTTGAAGAATATGAATGAACTTGATATGTTTTTTAAATTCTGATTCTTGGTTATGTGTTTTGTCAAACCATTTTATTAAATAAATATGGAATACATAGTATTAAATACAAATGTTGAGGATATTTAAATACTTTATCATAAAAAGATAGGGACATAATAATGTTATTACCTTAAACTATAGGGACATAATAGTACTGTTAGCATAAAATTTAGGGACTTAATAATTTTATAACTATAAGTATAAAGACGTAATAGTATTGTAATTATAAATCATAGAAACATAATAACAATAAATATTTCCAAAATATACATTGTAAAATTAAAGTTGCATTATTACATTATGAGAGATAATAAAACAAGTAATTTACGTTTCATCAAAATGTAAATTTCCATTATTAATTTAATTGCATCATGTTTACACTTGTATCCCCTAAAATATATCTAAAAAGAAGCAAATGCTACATTTATATATTATATTGATCACATATTTCAAAAAAAAAAAAAAAAAGATTTGTGATCATTTTCAGCTATATCCCATATATGTATACCAAAAAAGCAAATACAGTTTCAACTCATGTGCAGATTTCTTTGACTTAGATTATAGATATTCTGAATCTGTTTCATTGCTGACATTTTCTTCTTGCATGTACTCCTCATTATCACTATTTGAGAATACATAAGTATCCTCATCATCAATACAGTCTTCGTCAGAACGTAGTTGTGCCTCTCTGTCCTCTGTTGCATGCTTTCTGTTCCTTCTCACAATAACTCTTATCTGGTTTTGTGACCCTGTACCACTGCCTTTTGGTATTGGGTTACTATTGCTTTCTTGTGATCCCCTTTCCCTGCCTACTTTTATTCCTTTACCCCTGCCCACTTCTACCCTTTCAATACTGTCTACTTGTATTCTTCTACCCCTGCTAGTGAAAGCTCCACTACTCATGGCCTCATTGTGCTCCTTTACCCCTGGACCTTTGTGCTCCTCTACCTCTGGAACCTTATTCTCCTCTTCCCCTCAACCTTACTGCTCCTCTACCCCTTATCCTTGCAAGACCTCTACCCTTAGCCAATTCATTCTCATCATCCAATTCATCCGATATAACTGCTCATGATATGAATTCCCTATTGCTACTCACATCACCCATATCAAGCTCAGCCGCCCCAGCACCCAAATCCATATCAGCCTCACCAGCTCCATCACTCATACTCACATCAACGTCATGAGCCCCCTCACCCAAACCAACATCAGGCTCAGCAGCACCTAAACCCAAACCAACATTAGCCTAAGCATCCCCTAAACCCAAACCCTTATCATTCTGAGTAGCCCCATCACTCATACCCATATCAGTCTCATTAGCCTCCTCATCCAAACTAACATCAGCTTGAGCAACCCCAGCGCCCAAACCCTCATCAGGCTGATCAACTCCATCTCCCACACCTATATCAGCCTCAACAACCTTTTTATCCTGCATTTGATCCCCCTAATCACTTTGCATTTCATCCCTTTCACAACACACAGTAACCTCATCAGCTCCATCATCCTGCATTTGATCCCTCCCATCACCTTGCATTTCATCCCTTTTAGAACCCAGCACAACCTCAGCAACCCCATCACCCTGTACTTGATTCCCCCATCACCCACAGCAGGCATTGAGTCAAGTGGTTGCACGTCAGGTGTTAGCAGCAAAACTTCTTCAATATCTACATGTGGTACCACATTCGACCACTTCTCATAAACTCTCAATTCTACCTACGCTTTATCTTTATGCATCTCGAATATAAACAAAATATCATTGTCATTCTCCACACTAATATTCACTCCACAAATAATCTCAATAAACTCTGATCTTATAAGGAACGCATTGTATAGAACATTATGAAGATCCAAGAAGTTATATCGATCATGGTCTACATTGTTAATTGTCACCCATTGTTCATTATATTTAATAAACAATGTACAATAATCAAGTAACGTCATCTGTATTAACTTAATAAACTATTTTAGTTCACTCAGATCTTTAAACAAACACCTAGTGGGCTATAATAAACCCAACAACTAAATCCAACTATCAATTCCCAATCCCTCACCCATTTCTCAAATTACATTAAAATGGTTAATAAATAATAATACCCTAAACCCACATCATAAATAACTGCAAACCCACATTACTAACCCTGAGCATGAAAAAATATTAATGAAATAAAATAAGAAGTTCAAATAGACATAACAAACCCACATCAGATACTCAACATTTTTTTCAATTTTCAACAGCAAAAACAATTAAACTAATATCAACGAATTAAAGGGAGATTTACCTGAGGAAATAGAGAGTCTATAATGATGCAATTTCAGTAATCGGTGTTCTGTAAGGAATGTGCTATTAAAATCGGTGAGTTTTTTTACCCTAATTGTTTATAATTTCAGAGAAAAAGGAAGAGAAGGGGAGGATAAGAGAATAGCGAGCCGGAGGATAAGAGAATAGCGAGCCAACTATAAGCAATTCAAAAACTTCCTTTAAACGTTTTAATTTTTAATTTTTTATATGATGCACTTTTTCATTATTTTACAAGCAATTAATGGCAAAAAGTGAAATTTTTTACGGAATGATTTATTTTATTAACGGATATAAACAATAGGGATAAATTAATTAGTTTATCAAAATAGAAAGACGAAAGTGTTAATTACACTAAATAAGAGAGACTAAATAGTAATTTGTCTTATTTTCTTTTAAAATTCAGCAAAATCTCAATAAAAATTAATCAGAAAGACTAATTAATTAAATAGAATTATAATGAAAAGATTAATTAGTTAGTCTCTCAAAAAGTAAAAATTAAATGGTTAATTAAATCAAATTTTAAGTATTAAATAGTAATTTAAAAAATAAATTATTTAAAAAGGTTTATTTTATTTTCTTCTGATACTCATTATTGACAAAACGATTACATTTTTTTTTGTATGTTATGCAATAGTAGAAAGTAAATTTTATTTCAAACAATCTACGGCTTCAACGTTTTTTTAGCATCATGATGACTATCATAAACTCATAGCAACAAACAATTTTTATACTTTTAGTAGCAAAATCATTTGCTGTTTATTTTACTCTTTCTTGTAGTGAGCGGAGCAACTAAAAGTGCAGTTTATTGGTGGTAGGTTGCAATTAAGGGTAATGAAGATAATGAGGATCACAAATGATGTCAGAAAAGCAAAGGAAAATTTGTTTTGTTAGTTATTATTGGGACTTGATTTGATATATGTATAGTTAAAGGCAGAAGCACTTGGCTTGAGAGAATAGGCTTTTTTGGTTGAGTGTAGTTTAGAGTTAGTGACTGAAAAATGTTTAGTTATTGGAAAACATTATGTTCAAGTGTGTTTCTTGGAAAACAACCTACAAGTTGAAGGATGAAATTTAGAAGAGAGAGCTTCTATATGGTCTAATATGGAAGACAAGCTTCAGACAAGCAAAATCCATTTCTGTGTAAGGCCATGCAATTGGGACTTGAAGTTGCTTCCATTATCAATCAACCCATCAATAAATACCAGAAATGGCTAGCAATGATCACCATGTGATCCTTCAAGTGCTTATTTCTCCTTGCAAAACCCACCCAAGAGGACTTCTCAAGTGATAGATTATCTTTACAGTAGAATAGAACTTCTCAGGAGAAATCCTGAAGTTAGAAAATTATACAATTAGTTAGAAAAGTTTGGTTTCTGTATTACTGACTGTAAAATTCTTGCTTTATATACAAGTAAAATTAGAGAATTTTTCATCATCTAAAATTATAAGTTCTTAAATAGTTATAGAAGACAAAACATGTGATGCCCTCATAAGTTATGTCCCAAGCAGACCCCGCCAAATTTTTTCAGTCAGAATACTATTCATATTTGGCAGGATTTCCCAAACTAATCAATTCATTAATATATAGTACCTATTTAGGCTACTAGTATCTGTATCCCATTGTTGGTAAGGAAACCCCAAGAATAATATCCCGTTGTCTCATCCATGTCTGTGATCTAAGGGTTCACTTAGTTTGGCATCCATATCTACAAGATTTCAAATCTTCAAGTGGTCTTTTTTAAGTTTATGAGTACTTGTAGGGCATATCCTGACTAACCTTGTTTATCAACAGGAAGACAGGAGCATGTGCTACCTTACAAGTATGCTTTCAGCAGATTACACATAACCAATGTTTCCCGGCCGCTAACTCCACATTTTGGAGGAAATTGTTTTATCTATATACAGTTCACATGCATTGGTCGCAACTCACAACCAACTCAAGTCTTCACATTCTCTGCTCTTGCATTTTCCTCAAGCAACCAAAATCTAATACTTCTTTCTCTTTGTTCTTTTCTAAAATTACATATCATCAACAGGAAGACTACGGCTATTTATTTGGCAGGTAATCTTGCTAAGAAAATTCTCCAACGCTCTGCATTTGCTCCAAATAAAGCAACTTCAAGATACTCAGATGTACCAAAAGGCTTATTAGCAGTTTACATTGGAGAGATTGAGAAGAATCGATTTGTAGTTCCATTATTTTATCTAAACGAGCCATCATATCAAGATTTATTAAGTAAAGCCAAAGAGGAGTTTGGCTTTGATCATCCAATGGGTGGTCTGATAATTCCTTGCGGAGAAGATACCTTCCTTCATGTCACTTCCAGCTTAAGGAGAGTTTACGAGTAGGTAGTCAACTAATTAACCTATCACTGAAAACAATTTTGTAATTAGACAAACATTGCTGGTTGACTCTAAATATGTACTTCTTATTACAGAATCAAAAGAAAAAATCATTATATGGAAATTCTTGTGCTTTCTTTTCACACAATAGATTTCTCTTGTTTTCTTTAATTTCATTTTCTTTTGAAACTCATTCTGACAAAACCGTGCCCCGAGCAAACCCACCAAAATCAAGCATCAGCCATTACACAAATTGGAGTATCAGTTATGTTCAGGACTGGCAGTAAGCTACTTGGAATTTTGAATACGCAGGATCATAAAGAATTACTTTCTTCATATTTTACATCTATTCAGCATTTCAGAACATACTTATTCTGCATTTCAATATCTTATTCTTGAACCTTTTCAAAGAACTACATTTGACTTTAATCAATGGGCATTGCTCATCTCCCTGTTGCTACTCTTGCTAAGCAAATTAGTTACCTATATTGTATGCGAAAGAGTCCATGACTTGTATAACAGTTTAGTTCAGAAAATTTGGGTTGCTTCAATAATGATTGTAAAATTTCTTACTTAAAATACAAGTAAAAGTTAGAGAATTTTGTTCACCTAATCGAAATGACTAGTTCTTATTTGCTTCCCATTTTATTTTCCTCTATTTCCTTTTGAATCTGAATGATATTTGTTAGCATCCAAATTCCTTTATGTTTGTTAATATCTTCTCATTAGTGATTACTATAATATTCCATTCCCATGCAAAGAAGAGAAAAATGCTGCAAGGGCCCATTTAAATGAAAAGTTTGAAATTAATGAGGTCAATTATCCAAATAGTTTACTACTGAAATTCCTTGTAAGGCCTACATTAGCTGAAATGAATGCTCCATCTCTGAAATTCTGAAATTATTTTTTAACAGAAGAAACGCCCTTATGAGTTATGTCCCAAACATAGAGCAATTCACATTTGGCAGGATTTCCCTAGCTAATCAATTCATCAATGTATACCTATTAGGCCACTAGTATCTAACAACAACCACCTCTGGAATCCAAGGGTCACTTAGTTTGGAAATTGTATCAACGTGATTCTCAATCTTTAGGAACTTACAGTTGGGCATCTGTATCAACAAGATAAGTTTCAATCTTTACGTTGTCTTTTATTGGTTTATTTCTGTATTTGTAGGATGTCTTCACCATCCTTGTTTCTCAACAGCAAGACATGACCATGTGATACACATAACCAATGATTCTTAGCCACAAGTTCAAGATTTTAGATGAATTTCAATAAATTGTTTCATATATATATATACTTCACATGTTTTGGTCACAAATCGACCAATTCATCAAGTCTTCACATTTTCTGCTTAAAGCTTTTCCTCAAGCAACTAAAGCCTTCAAGTTTTATTACTTGAATCTTTTCTAAGATTATATATCAAGAAGAAGAAGAATATGGCTATTCATATGGCAGGTAATCTTGCTAAGCGAATTCTTCGCCAGTCTGTGTTTACTCCAAACAGATCAACTTCAAGATGTTCAGATGTACCAAAAGGCTTCTTAGCAGTTTACATTGGAGAGATTGAGAAGAAGAGATTTGTAGTTCCATTATCTTATCTAAATGAGCCTTCATTTCAAGATTTGTTAAGTAAAGCTGAAGAGGAGTTTGGGTTTGATCATCCAATGGGTGGTTTGACAATTTCTTGCAGAGAAGATACTTTCCTTCACGTCACTTCCAGCTTAAGTAGAGCTTAAGATTAGAAGTCAATTGATTAACCTATCACAGAAAACAATTTTGTAATTAGGCAGGAATTGCCTGTTGAGTGTAAATATTTTCTTTTTATTACAGAATAAAGAGAAATTCTTCTAAATGAGAAAATTCATTATATGGAAACTCCTGTACATCTTTTTACACAATAAATATCTTCTTGTTCTCTTTGATTTTATCTTCTTTTGAAATTCATTCTTGACAAAAACTGTCTCCTAGCAAACCCCACAAAGAGTTCTCTCAGAATTCTAGTTGAAAAATAGTGAGAATTGATTACTTGTGTCTGAAATGTTCATAAGAGAAATTGACAAGATGAAAATTGTAGAGTGCAAATTGTTGTTTGCTAACTGGACAGCTTGCTCTGGCTGCATAAGTTGTTTACTGCAGAATTATGGGACTTTTGAGGATATCAACTAGAAAAATTATGCGGCGAAGCGAATATTAATTTACTACTTGGAATTTACAAATTGGAATATATCAGTTATGGCTACTTGGATCATAATTCATAAACGACTACTTTCTGCATACTCCATTTTCTATCTATTTTGCATTTCTGATAGATAATTTAAATGTTCTATTGATGTTCCTTATCCAGCCATACGTTAATTTGCTGAACTTTTCTTAAGACAAGAAAAAAAAAATGTAGGCCAAATTGCTCTATAGCATTTAATCATAATAGGAAATCTTTAGCCATCTGTTTACAAGTTTGAAAACATGGCCACATGTAAAACTCTCTCTAGCGATGTCCTTAGCATAAACTCACCTCAAGGTTCTTGGTCAAATCCAAAACTTCATTAGATTTTTCACAATAATGTGATCGAATACTATATATATACCCAGATACATAGTTGGTCAGAACTAAATTCATGTGGTCAATTATCCAAATTGTTCTCTGAAATTCCTTGAAAGGCCTGCATTAATTAGCTAAAATTACAAAATGCTATGGTGCTACTAATCTAAATAGCAGTTTTAGAATTGTAGGCCATGTTATTTTTCGAACAGAGGAAATGGGTAAGAGAATCCTGAGGCTTATAGACAAAACCATGTGATGCCCTCATGAGTTGTGTCCCCAAGCAGACCCCAGCAAATGGTTTCAACAGGTAACTCATATTTTGTAGGATTTCCCAAACTAATGAATTCTTCAATGTATTATTTCCTATTAGGCCACTAGTATCTGCTAACACCCAAGAATGGTGTCCCAGTGTCTCAAGCATGTTTGTGATCAAAGGATCACTTAGTTTGGCAATTGTATCAAGAAGATTAATTTGAAGATTAATTTCTAATCTTTAGGCACTTAGTTTGGCATTTGTATCAATAATATTTTCAAATCTTTAGGTGGTCTTTTATTGGTTTAGCTCTCTACTTGTGGGGCACATATCTTGTTTACCAACAGCAAGACAGGAGCATGTGATGCACATAGCCAACGATTAATTCTTGGCCACAAATTCCAAATTTTAAATGAATTTCAATAAATTTTTTCATTTATATATATTTCATATGCTTTAGTCACAACCCACAAACTCAAGTCTTCACATTCTTGCTCAAGAATCCAAAATCTAACAGTTCTTTTTTTCTCTTGATTCTTTTCCAAAATCATATATCATCAACAAGAAGACCATGGCTATTCATTTGGCAGGTAATCTTGCAAAGCGAATTCTTCGCCAGTCTCTATTTACTCCAAACAAAGCAACCTCAAGATTTTCAGATGTACCAAAAGGCTTCTTAGCAGTTTACATTGGAGAGATTGAGCAGAAGAGATTTGTAGTTCCATTATCCTATCTGAAAGAGCCTTCATTTCAAGATTTATTAAGTAAAGCTGAAGAAGAGTTTGGTTTTGATCATCCAATGGGTGGTTTGACAATTCCTTGTAAAGAAGATACTTTCCTTCATGTCACTTCCACATTGAGTAGAGCTTAAAATCCGGCAGGAAATTAACTCATCACAGAATACAATTTTGTAAGGCAAGAATTGCCATATATGTGCAAATGTATTTTTTTTTTAATATAGAGAAAAAAAAATTTATTTTACATCTTTTCAGAAATATATTTCTTTTACATCTTTTCAGACAATAGTAATAATTTTTTTTATTTCATTTTCTTTCAGAATTCATTATTGATTACTGAAAAATTATGGTGGAGTTTTTCTGACTTTAGCTTTTAGTTGATACAATCGAAGACATGTCGTTTGGTAACCACTGGGAGAGTTGGAACAGAGTATTCGAGTAAACGACACATTACCCCCTCTAATCAACGGGTAAATGTCATTCAACTTTACACCAGATAGTCCGCTTGCGACTTAACTTTATACCTCATTCAAACGACAGCTACATCCCTTGCACACACACACATGGGCCATCTTCAAAATAAATAATTCAAACGACTTGTCGTCGTCTGTAAATCGTTCTCATGAAATATGACAGTTGCAAGTCGTTTGAGAAGATCAAATCACCCTGGAAGAAACCGAGAATAGAAATTACAAGGGCTGTTTTCTACTTCCCTCGTCTCAAAATTGTACATAACATAGCTAAAAATCGTCTCTTCAACTCTCCATTATCAGTGGCTATGCACGTAGCTCTGTTATTTTTGGCTAAAACAAAGCTTTTCAAATGCAACAAACACTTGTTCTCCACCACCATTTCCTCCAACCCACATGATATTAATCAATCTTCTCTCATTTCCCACTATTTTTCGCTTCATCACTCTTCCCCTAACTCCATTATAACAATTTGTGAATGAAAAATGAAAATGATTCATTAATTGATTAGTTGATTGTTTGACATTAGTTATATACAGAAGATATAAGAGAAACTAACCTAAAGCTAACTAAAACAAATTAAACAGAATTAGTTACACTAACTAACTTCTCTAACAGAATAATTTAACTAAGCTGCCACGTGGATGATGATGAAACAGAAATGCTGAGCTGGCTTCTGTTTTACAAAATGGATTTTTGCTTTTTTGATTGACTATTATTGACACTCTTCCTCAAGACGTACATACATATAATATATGTGCATCTTGTTAACGAGGCTTCTGAATTGAGTTGGGTGTAAAGTCTTAGTAAAAACATCTGCTATTTGGTCACTTGTTTTAACATGCTGAGATTCAACAAGTCCTGACTGTGTTTCTTTCTAATAAAGTGACAACCTGCACTATATGCAGAAATGGATTTATATTGGAGCAAAGGTATGTGTTTCCCTTAATTTTTTTAATTTTTTAAAGTTAAATTATTATTTAGTCTCTAAACTTTATAAAATTAATAAAATAGTTCTTTTATTTTGAAAAATTAATTTTTTAGTTCATAATAAAACACTATTTAATCTAATTTTCCCTATTTTTTCATTTTTGCCTCCTTAATTTTTAAATTTTTTATAATAAATTACTATTTAGTCCCTAAAATTTACTAAAATTAATAAAATAGTTATATTTTAAAAAATTAATTCTTTAATCTCTAATAAAAATATCATTTAATCCCTTTTTTTTCACTTTTTTCTTTTTCCTTCGTTTTCTTTTCAATTTTACTTAATTTTCTTTCATTTTTTGTATTTTCTTTTTTAATTTCTTTCATTTTCTTCAATGATATTATAATTATTTTTCATTATTTATAATTGAAATGTATATTTATTTGGTACTTTTTATTATTTTTATATTTTTAAATAAACTTATTTCATTATCATAGTGTTCCTTTTTAAAAATTTTGTGTTGTACCCCCTTACTAAAAATTATGCGTCTGTCCCTATCTATGTATTTAGTTCTCTTGTATAAAAAATGGTCTCCTTGCAATGTGTAAAGCATACATACTATCATACTATATGCTCATTATGCTCAATCCCAAAAATCTCGCAACAAGTATATCAACCATATTATTTCACAAGTTGTTGCAGCCATAGCACTATATTCTGCTCTTGCAGAGCTTCTGGAAATAGTTGTTTGCTTCTTAGCTTTCTAAGTTATCAGTGAATTCCCTAAAAACACACAAAAGCCTGTTGTGGATTTCTTTGTTTCATAGCACCCTTACCAATCACT
>CANXYC010306156.1:0-53715 GCA_948193065.1 Aleurites moluccanus | reverse complement strand
TATATATATATATATTTTGTACTCTGTATTTTGGATGTTCATATCTAGCTGCTCCATGGGGTATGTATGGGTTAGCTAGGACATGAACAGATATATATATGTTTATGAGGATATATGAGATAGTATTTCAGAATGAACAGTGTTTTATGGATGATGGATATATATATATGCATAGATATGCCATATGTAACAGATGATAGATAAGTTTTATTCTGCTGCGATAAATATATATGTATATTATGAATGTGATTGATACTGGGTTCTATGGGTGCCGGTCGCCATTGGCATCTTCCGTGCCCTAGGACCGTCGCGATCCGACTGCGGGAACGGGTCGTGACAGGAGGCTTACCAGATAGATCTTTGGTTCGATTTTCAATTTTTCTAATTTAATCGGCCGGTCCAATCCAGTTTTGACAACCATGACTGTCAGTAACTAAATGTTATGATGCAGTTGTTGAAAATAAAAAAAAAAAAACTAACTGTTACATCAAAAAAGCTAAACCAAATACCCACTTATATTATTCATCTCCACTGTTACCATTACCACTATCATATATAATTCGATTATCCTATCAATTTCACCAAATCATTGATATGTTCATTAACCATCACCATCACCATCACCACCTCCACCTCCACCTCCACCTCACCATTATAAGCTATCATCATCACCACCACTGGTAATGGTCCATCCAAGTCGCTTCCAACTACTTCTATTCCATAATCACAACCTTACCATTATGCATACCGTTTGTAACATGCAATTTATACTCTTAATTGTTCGAGGCATCCAACGAAAACATCTTTCATATGCACCGCCATCATTACTATTTTGTCCCATTAGTCAAAACCATTGGTTCCGCTAAGCCATACTTTGGGTCTAGTTCCATTATTACCATTGCCTCTTAATGGAGGATAATGGTGTGGGGAATGACTTTATAATTAAAAAAAAAGGCCTAATAACATTCAAATACCTAAACTTTGACTTTGTGTTTTAAACTTTATCGACAACTTCAAATTATATCAGTTAAATGAATCAATTATAAGATTTATAACAATATTATCTTTCTAACTTGTCCTAAGTGTGATTGTCTTCTAACATGATAATTAACCTGAATTATAATAAAAAGGTAAACACATTCAAAAATTCTTTGTTTTGCATAATTATTGAACTTTTAGCACTTAACTGACATGGAAGGGAGAGAATTGCTTGAAGTCTATATCTTTTGCACCAGTTCTAAAATCGATGAGACCGCCTTCTCCTTCTATAGCAGCTGAAAGCTCAAGTAATGATGGAGGCAAGGGTAGAGAAAGAATGGTTTTAAGTTGTTGATTGTTGTGTCAAATTCGGTGATGGGCCTTCTCAAACTTGGACATGCAGGAACCAACTCTAACCTTGATGAGAATAAGGTTTTTGAGAAATTTTTAGGCAAGATGAGACTCCTACTTATGTTTTAGTTAAATTTATATGTGATTGGAGTGGAGACACGCTCGTGTGAATACAGAAAGAGTATACTTCTATTCTATTTATTAATTTCTCACTTTGAAAATTTGAAAAATTATTAGGTAGTACGAGAGCATAGTCCTCTAATTCACATTAAGATGAGTTCACATAAGCGCGTTTTCACTCTACTCATATATAGAATTACCAAATATAATTAGGAGCATATTTTTATTCTACATAATAATTTCTCAAGAATGAATTTAAAATTGATTTTCAGTGCCGCGTCAGTCTAATATTTGACCGTTCATGCAATTTCAAATTGCATTTTCACGAGAGCATTTAATAGTTGCTCTAGACTACCTGCCCCCAAGAGGTGAATTGAGAGAGAGGAAGCCCTCGCTTAGGGATCCCATTTAGGAAGACTGCAATTATTCATGCAAAGTATGTAGTGGAATTTGGAACGAGAAGCTACTCATACAACTCAAAGAGTTGCTTAAACTTTCTCAGTTCAATAACAAGGAATATTATGGGAGCGTTTAGGAGTCTTATTTTCAAATGAAAAAATTACATTTTAATTATTAAATTAACATTTGCATCCCTATTTTTAAAAAAATTATATTTTAATTTTTATACTTTAATTCTATGAACTTTTAAATCCTTTCTTAAAATGTTTTCCAAATTTTCTGTTAAAAAAAATTTTAAAAATAAAATAACTTTAAATACTAAAATACCCCTACCCACTTCCTTCCCCTTTTCCCTTTTCTTCCCCTTTCTCCTTTCTTCCCGATTCTTCTTCTTGTTATTTAATTTTTTTGTTTTTTACTTTTCATGGACGAAATGTCTGAAAAATCAAAACCCACAATAAATCTAAACTTACCATCATAACCATATGTCTCCACCATCTTCATTGCCTTAGCCCACCCTTATTTTTCTCCACCAACCTACCTCATTCCCATTAAATTTATGTGCATATCCACTATGAAGTGTTAAAGCTTTCCCCAATCAAAATTCACACCCATACTTGTTGAATCTCAGAGAGCTTCCATCATCATCAATCCAACAAATCCAATCCAATTAAATAAATCCAACAAATCTGACCATCCTGCTACTGCGGCACTCCACGACTGCTTCTCCAACTTCGACAATGCAGTGAAGGAGATTCGCGGCTCATTAAAATAGATGTGGCAGTTAGAAGCCGTGGGATCATCGGCAGAGGCATTCCGGTTTCAAATGAGCAACGTGCAGACGTGGATGAGTGCGGCCTTACGGACGAGGAGACCAAAATCAATAAAATTATAAAGATATGTTTGGTGTTTGGGCGAGTGTGTGTTGTATTTGGCTTTTGCAGGTCCTGTTTGGTGTGGTAGTTCTTTTTTTTTTTTCTCCTTATCCTGTTAAAAGAAAAAGGAGGGAATTATTGTTTTTGTTGAAATAGTAAGAGTTAAGCTGATTATAACTTCAAAATTAAACTAATTATTATTTTTGTGTTCGGGCTGATGTTTGTTGAGAGATTCGGGATTGGATTTATTAGTTTTGGTGGGATTTCCTGGTGGTTTGGTTTTAGTGGGTTTTGCTGGTGGTTTTGGTGGGATTTGCTAATTTGTTTGTGAGATTTTGCTAATTTGTAATGGAATTATTAATCCCATTATGATTTGAGAGAGATGAAGAATTTTGTATGGGGTTTTGTTTTTATCTTCTTCTTTTAGGAGAAAATTTTATTAATGGATATGAATTTTTGCCTATTTCATTTTGTAAATATTACATGATTTGTTTGAATTGATTTTATTGCTAAGAATCTATGCTCTTTTTTTTTTTTTTTTTTTGTGTTGAATTTTACTTTTATGGTAAAAAGGTAAAATTTAAAGAAAAATTAAGGATATTTTAGTCTATTTATATATATTTAATGAAAAATTAAATGATAAAATTTAAAAATTTATGAAATTAAAATATAAACATTAAAATATTACTTTTACAAAAAATAAAGATGTAATCATTAATTAGATCATATTTTAGAAATTAAAATATACTTTTTTCTTTTCAAATTAGCTTTTTGTTAAAAAGAAAATCTGTCAATAGAGATTTTTATAAAGCTGCTCCTAACTATTTAAAAAAATTTAATTTGAAGGGACAAAAATCAAATTTGGAGGAGTAAAATCTATTATCATACCAAATACTTTAATATGAAATTAAAAATTCAATGCATGGCTTTTAAATATTCAAATTGAAAATCTAAACACCCATTGTAAATAAAGGTGAAAATCAAATTGAGCGAAACGATCAAACCTAATTAAATTAATTAAATCAAATCAAAATAAATAGTTTTATAATTTATTTAATTTGATTTGATTTAAAAATATAGTAAACTGAAAATTTGATTTGATTTATAGTTTGAATTTCTTTTTTTTTTTTTTCAAACCAAAATTATATTTATATTATTTTTTACTATTATTATAACTAAATATATTTGATTTGATATTATATACAGTTATATTTTTTTTAATTTAATATTAATTTAAAATTTAAAAAAAAATACATTCTATGAAAATTAATTAAAGATAAATAAAAAAGAGTTTAATTTTTTTAAAAAAATATAAATTTTGGATGTGCTAATTAATGGAATAAATAAGTTTTAGATTCTATAATATTAAATTATTTTTTATTTTTTTATTATCAATATTTTATCGGTGTTATTTTTTAAATTTATAATAAAATAATAACGATTTATAAAAAAATCTTTAATTTATAATCGATAAACTAAAAATATTTAAATCGAATCAAAATCGATAATTTAATTATTATAATAATTTAATTTAATTTAAAAATATTTTAAATAAAAATATTAATTTAATTTAATAATAATTTTTCGTATCGATGAAACTAAATCAACGTCAACCCTTATCGCAAATGAGCTAATTTCCACATACGCTTGCAAGCCGATTGACAGAGAGGGGCTCTAAAAATAAGAATGATAAAGAGGGGTCAATTTTTTTTTTTTTTTTTTTCAGTTTACATAATTGTCTCTTATCACAAAAATTATATATATAAAATTTTTGTGATAAGAGACAATTATGTAAACTGAAAAAAAATAATATATATATATATATATCCCTAATTTAATATGTATAATAGTTTATACATGTTAATATATAAGTAATTTTAACTTTTATATATTCTTAATTCTAATCTAATATTTTTCATATTATTTATTGATATTAATTTTTTTAGGATATTCATGTTAACTTTTTTTTTATGTATAAATAAAGTTATAAATTTTTTTATTATAAACTTTTTTAAACCTTAAAGTTATACAAGTTAATAATTCAAAAAATTATCAAAAAATTTATATTTTATCAATTTTATCTCAATTTATAATTTTTCATTTTCAATTGTCTAAAATATTTAATTTATCATTTTTTCACAATTTACAATTTTAATTATAATTATGTCCACATCAAAAAAATTAATCAAAATTAGTATTCAAAACTAATTTTATATTCATATAATTTTTTTTTCTTTACACGCCATAGTTTTTACTTGAGAAAATCATTTTCTTATTTTCTTGTTTTCATTTCTTTCTTTATTTTAATTTAAAGTATCATGGTTCCTTTCTTTTTAACCCAAC
Organism: Aleurites moluccanus; assembly: GCA_948193065.1. NCBI lineage: Eukaryota > Viridiplantae > Streptophyta > Magnoliopsida > Malpighiales > Euphorbiaceae > Aleurites > Aleurites moluccanus. The sequence goes on along the minus strand of CANXYC010306156.1, from coordinate 48,649 downwards.
GAAGTAATTCACAATTTTATGAAAAAAAAAATAAAGTTTAAAGAGAGATAAAAGAGAAAGAGAGATTAGAGGTGGATGAAAAATAGAGAGGAAAAAAAAAAGAAAATATTAATTTATTTTAATTATGTAATATTATTTAATTCAACAATTAACATGATTTAGTTAATTAAATTATAAATTGAGATAAGATTGTTAAAATTAAAAGTTTTGGACAATTAGTTGAATTATTAATGTGTATAGCTTTTAGTTTTAGGAAAAATTTATTACTTTATTTATATATTAAAAGATAACATCATTATCCCCTAAAAAATTAATGTCAATAAATAATGTGAATAATATTATATTAAGGTTAGGAATCTTTAATATAAATCTAAGCTTAATTTTTTAAAGTTGAAAAAAATTATTAGGTAAATTTAATTTATCACATAAAATTATGAATCAATTAATAGTAATTAAATATCATTAATTAATAACTTCTTATGAGAGCATTATCTAAGAACTAAATAAATAACAATCAACTTCCTTCGTTTTCTAGAGTTATGTTCTTCTTGCTTTTTGGCAAGGCTTTTTTCCTAGTTCTTTCTAGAGTAGGATTGAGATTTTATGATGGAAGATCAATTGAATTACTTGTCTTTAATGGATGAGGAGGAAGAAGGATTAGAGATTCAGGGTCTAGCAGAGCCAGAGGTTTTGGAGCAGTTTGATTTATATATTGTTGGTCGATTTCTCACTAACAAGAGTATTAATTTCACGGTGATGAAGAATAGGTTGGCTAGCATTTGGCAGCCTGTTAAGGGTATGAGTGTTAGAGAGCTTTCTAATCAGCGCTATATTTTCCAATTATTTCATACGGTCAATTTGAAAAGAGTGATGGATGGAGGGCCCTGGGTTTTTAATGGGTTTCTGTTATTGCTATATAAATTGGCAATTAGAGAGGTGCCTATGAGGGTACCAATTGATGTTCTTCAGCTCTGGGTTCAAATCCATGGTCTGCCAGTGGGGTTTATGGCGGAAGGGATTGGAAAGCAATTGGGGAATTTTGTTGGCTCTTTTCTGGAATATGATGTACAAAATTGTTTTGATATGTGGAGGTCTTATATGAGGGTGCGAGTTGCAGTTGATGTTAATCAACCATTGAAGAGACTGAAAAGGCTTAAGAAACCAAGAGGGGAATGGGTTCATGTGTTGTTTAAGTATGAACGACTATCCATGTTTTGCTTCATCTGTGGTCGTTTAGGTCACTCAGAGAAGTTTTGTGATGTACTTTTCTCCAAAGATGAAGGAGAGATCAAATGTGAATGGGGGCCCTGGTTGCGTGCTTCTATTGGACGGGTTGTTGATGTTAGTGGGGAAAAATGGCTCCGAGAAGGGAATTCTAGTGCTGATGACCGGCGGTGGGGAATTCCTGAAACACAGGCTATGGTATCGGAGCATGCAGGGGTGGTTTTAGGAGATAAGGTAGATCTAACTGGAAATTTTATCTTATTTATTCAGAGAGGACTAAGTGAATGTTGTTGGTAGTTTGGTTACAAATAAACAACTATTGTTGGGTGGCCCTAATGATGCTAAAAGGCTATACGATATTGGATATGGGTTAGGTAGTGAGGAGTTTGGGTTGGAATTAAATAATGAACAAAAAAGGAGAAGGTAGACCCATCAGTTGGAATTAGCTGATATGCTAATAGACCACACTCATAAGGACGGGGTTGTGCATTATAAAGAAACGAAAGTTTCTTCAATTACATTGGCAGGAACTAGTCACCAGTCTTGCTAGCAGCCATGAAACTCTTAAGTTGGAACTGTCAAGGGATGGGCAACCCTCATACAGTTCATGCATTGGTGGAATTGGTAAGTTCCAATAAGCCCAAAGTGGTCTTCTTAATGGAGACCTTGTGTTCTAAAGCTAAGATTCTAGAGTTGAAGAGGAAATTGCAGTTTCAGTCTCATTTTGTGGTGGATAGAATGGGTCGAGGTGGGGGTCTTACGGTTTTGTGGCAAGGCAGTGACAATATACGGTTGTTGGGATATTTTAATAATCATGTGGATTTATGTTTTCTCAATCCATTAGCGGCTGATTGGCGATTAACATGCTACCATGGTTTTCCTGAATGCAGTAGAAGAAGAGGCACCTGGAACATGCTCATGAGTTTATCTCGTTTGTCTGCTTTGCCATGATGTGTGTTGGGTGACTTTCATGACTTGCTTTCTCAAGAAGTAAAATATGGGGGGCAATTGCATCCAATTTGGTATACTGCTGGTTTTCAAGAAGCTGTCAATGAGTGCTCTCTCTCTGATGTTATGTTGGTCGGTTATGCATATACTTAGGAGAGAGGAAGGGGTACTGCTGGTTTTATGGAGGAAAGGCTTGATAGGGCTATGGCAAATCATTTGTTGCATAATTTGTTTCCTTTTGCGACACTATTTAATTTATATGCACCTTGTTCTGACCACTCACTGATTTTGCTTAATTTGGCAATGGCTCCTAGGGTTGCTTTACATCAGTCTTTTGGCACACACAACCGCTTGCCACACTTCAATATATCATCTTCTTTTAGCTTCACAAAGTAAGGATCCTGATCTTAAGCTGCTGTAATCTCATCTATTAACAGTAGTTTAACCCGGAATTGGGCTATCAGAGCCTGGTTACGATCCTGAGATCCCAACTCTAATTGAACTCCCATATCAATTAGTTCTCGCATTTCCCAGATCAACGGTCTTCTAACATTTGTAATGTAGGCCAGACTATCCATTAACTTCCGATTTAGTGCATCTGCTGCTACATTTGCCTTACCCGGATAGTACAATATTTCACAATCATAGTCCTTAAGCAATTCCATCCATCTACGTTGCTTAAGATTCATATCTTTCTGTTGTAAAATATACTGCAGACTTTTGTGATCCATGTAAATCTCACATTTAGACCCATATAGGTAATGTCTCCAGATCTTCAATGCAAATACCATTACAGCCATTTTCATATCATGTGTGGGATAATTCATTTCATATTTTTTTAACTGTCTCGAAGCATAAGCGATCACCCTTTTGTTCTGCATCCGTACACATCCTAAACCGATTCTGGATGCATCACAGTACATAGTAAATCTATCTTCTTCTGTTGGTAATGCCAATACTAGAGCAGTGGTAAGACATGACTTCAAAGTCTAGAAACTCTTCTCACATTCATCGATCCATATAAATCTCTCATGTTTCTGGGTTAATTTAGTCAACGGTGCATCTATCTTGTAGAAGTCTCTAACAAACCGCCGATAGTAACCCGCCATTCTAAGAAAGCTGCGGATCTCTGTAACATTAGTTGGTTGAGGTCAATTAGCTACTGCCTCTACCTTCTGAGGATTAACTTTAATACCATCTTTACTAATAACATGTCCAAGAAAGCACACTTCTGTGAGCCAGAACTGACATTTCAATAACTTGGCATACAATCGGTGCTCTCTTAATATTTGCAATACTATCCTCAGATGCTCTACATGCTCCTCCTCACTCTTCGAATAAATCAAAATATCATCGATAAACACGATGACAAATCTATCTAAGAATGGTTTGAAGACTTGATTCATAAGGTTCATAAACGCTGCTAGTGCATTCGTTAACCCAAAACGGTAATACTAGGAACTCATAATATCAGTATCGAATCTTGAAAACTGTCTTGGGTATATCCTCTTTTTTAATCCTCAACTGATGATACTTAGACCTTAAGTCAATCTTAGAAAAATGTTTGGCTCCTTGCAGCTGATCAAACAGGTCATCAATCCATGGCAACGAATATTTATTCTACACTGTCACCTTATTCAACTGCCTATAATCAATGCACATTCGTAAGGAACCATCCTTCTTTTTCACAAATAGAACAGAAGCACCCTATGGTGAACTACTCGGCTTGATAAAACCCTTATCCAGTAACTCTTGTAATTGCACCTTCAACTCCTTTAGTTCTGTAGGTGCCATCCAATACAGAGGAATAGATATCAAATAAGTGCCTAGATAAACCTCTATCTCAAACTTAATTTCTCATTCCGGGGGTAACCCTGGTAAATCATCAAAGAATACATCTGGAAATTCTCGGACCATTGGGATCTGATTAATCCCTGTCGAAGCCTTATGAGTGTTAATAACATAAGCCAGGTAAGGAGGATATCTCTTCCATAACAATCTCCTATCTCCAATGGCTGAGATCAGTCTGATACCAGTTTTACTTTTATCACCCTGGTACACAAACTCTTCCGACCCCTCTGGTTGAAATCGAATATGCTTCTCATAGCAGTCTATTACGGCCTGATGAATTGTAAGCCAGTCTATACCTAATATCACATCTAACTCTAAAACTAGCAACTCTATCAAATTATCACGCAGTGTTTTACCCTCAATTTCTACAATACAATCTGGATAGAAGTATCTAACTTCTATACTCTCTCATATAGGAGTCGAGATCTTTAATGGAACCCTCAACAACTGCCTCTCTTTATGCAACTTCGGTGCAAACACCAGAAGCACAAAATAATGCGTAGCACCAGAATCAAACAGAACTTGAGTTATCTCATTTTGAACTGCAAGTATACCTATGACTGTGTTATCTGCCTTCTGAGCCTCCTGCGGCGTAATATTGAAGACTTAGCCCTGACCTATACCAGTTTGTGCCTGACTACCACTAGGACCCTGTCCTCTGCCTCTGCCTCTGCCCATTGACTCTCGGTTCCCACTCTGACTCATTTGAACCATGAGCTGTGATACTATTGTTGTTGCCTGCTGATCTGTCCACCTAGGACATTTTCTGGCAAAATGGCCCTGCTGGCCACACCTAAGACAGGCTCATGTCTGACTCCAATATACTCCTTTGTGTCGTTTACCACAATGCTCACAAGTAGGCATAGTGAATGCCTGAGATGTAGGTCTAGAAGAGCCCTGGAAATAACCAGATGCTGACTGTCCAGTGGAGCCTCTACCTTGGCCCCTCTTTCTCTGACTACCTATCTACTGTCTCTGATCCCCTATATTACCGGTATTTATCTGTCTGGATGGTGCACTAGTTTCTCCCTTCTTGGACTATCCACCTGATCCACCCTTCTTTTTCTACTCTCGTTTAGACCTCTCATCTTTATATTTGTCTTCCATCTGAATAGCTTTATCGATAATGGTGGTCAGAGAAGTAAACTCCGTCGATAACAGTGCATTATGAAGCGAGGTAAGTAAACCCCTCATGAACCTGAAAATCAAATCAGCCTCCATCGGTGCTATTATGGTGGCATACCGGCTTAACTTGATAAACTCGTCAGCATATTCCTCAATTGATTTGTTCCCCTGCTCCAATTGCTCAAATTGTATTAGATTCCGAGATCTAACTCTCTCAATCAAGAACTCCTTTAATAGGGCTTCTCTAAACTCAACCCAAGTAGGTAGTCTGTCTGAGTATAACTAGTCCTCAATGTGTCAAGCAAACGAGGTCTATGCCTTCCCTTTTAATAACAAACCCACCAGTTCAACAGCTTCGGCATATGAGCATTGTAATCTCCTAACTACTTTTTCAATCTGCTCTAGGAAATCTATAACTTCATCTCTTTTTTCACCCTTAAAATCAGGCAAGTTAAGCTTCCAAAAGTTGAACATGCTAACTCCGCCTTCGTCTATAGTGCGGCGACCTGCCTATACTGCTGTTTCTCCAGGAGCTTTTACTGGTGCTACTAGAGCATGAGCAACTGGTGGTATTGCTGGTACCGTAGGTGGTGGCTCAACCTGTGGTGCTAGTGGAGGCACTGCCTACCGTTCTTGCCTTAACTCTCATGGATTTTTCTACATATTTTCAACAAACTTTGCATCATTTCTGCCTTCTAAGGATCGTCTGTAAATCTGGTACCCTCTATTCTCTGGTAGGATTTGGGTAGTTCCTCTGTCTCCTCTCTTATCAGGGACTCATTTGAGGCCACCTTAGCCTCTCTCATCAATTCCCTATTAGGTTCTAACTCTGGGGTTCTGTCTCGTCTGTATTCTGACATCTCGATATCTATTAGACACAAAAACAATGGTTCAGTATCGCAAAATATACAGAAAATTGACATATATAGAATATACTTGACAGGACATCCTATTGCTCCATGGTTTACCCTATGTCCATAGACACTTTATCTAGTTACTATTCATATTAGCCTATACTCTGATACTACCTCTGTCACTGCCCAAAAAAATGGGCGTTTTGGTCCTAGGATGTGGGTACAGTTAGTGAAGACCAATACCCGTAGAACCCCTATAATACTAGAATACTATCCTGTATTAATCATATTCAACATTCATTTATATCCACAATTTCAAATAATAATATCATATCATCCATATTGTCCCATTTTCAAGTCCAACGTAATCAATTTTAAACATTTATAGTAACAGTCCAAAATAACATTTTATCATTTTTCCATTACTATAAATATCTACAAACCATGGAGCATACTAGATTAAAACCAAAATACATAAGTAACAGATATTTACATAACTAAAAAAAAACAGCAGTTTCTCAGAGAAGAGACTGGAACCGCACTATTGTTCATTACCTAAAAATGTTAAACTACAAATTGGTGAGTATAAAATACTCAGTAAACTCACTATATACTAAATTACATGCAAAAAAAGTGATAGGTATTAAGAATACAAAATTTAATAATCTAGGACCAGGGTTATGCACACCAATGCTCACAAGAAAATATTTCAGGTGAATAGAAAGGAAACAATATCAATAAGATAGCAATAAATATAATTGGGTCTCAACAAGAATCAAATGTGGTTCCGTGTGTGCAAGAGACAGATAAAAGGGGTCTGTAACTGTAGTCGAGATCCACTGTGTACATAAAGAGGACCAGACCTTATGGCTGAGACAAGTCCTTCTCAGCTAGGATCCTGGACAAATAGCCTTGTCCAGTAGGCCATTGTGTACAGAGCTGATGGTTTTCCTTATACTATCCCATCAGTATAGTAGTTTTGTCAAATTCACACACTTAAGGTAACAAATATAATATAGATCATCAATGAATCCATCTCCATGATTAGGTATCAATAAATGTACAGTATGTATCAATATCAGTTTGTCATTAATAGTTATAACAAATTAACTATTTAACGGTTTGATATCAATAATAGGTTTAATAGTAAACTCATTAGCCAAGAATGGGATAAGATACAAGAAGTTTAATAACTACCATTATCACTAATACCATTGGCTAGCCAATGTCGCTGGTGACAATGGCATGTCAAGGTAAGTAAGCCATATAAATATGAGAATTCTATTGGAACTTTTATCGAGCATTTAGTGTGCATAAATTTGGTTGTATTTTCGTGGCATTTAGGTGCAATGTTTCCAAAGTCCAAGTTATCAATGTCAAGCTCACGATGCCAACAATTGAATAGGTTTGACAATTTCCACAATTAACAATATTAAATCATCAACAATAGGCTTAGAAATATGATGAAATTCAAAGAAAAACATAGGCATCCAACACCAATGGCCATTCGGCCAAGGGTCCAATTTTAAGACAAAGATCCAAAATTCAATTTAATGTTTTAAACATGTAAAAATATTGAAATTACCAAAATACCCTTCCAATTCTTCAATTGCTTTAAAGTAAGCAAAATAGATAATTTTCACACTTTTCCTCCAAACTATTTTCTACATCTATTAAAGTCACTAATTAGCATCTACTAACTACATACTAACATAAACTAACTAGTTTAAGTACAAATTAATTCTAATTAGAAGTTTGAATTTAAAAATAATTGAACTAGGGTTAAGAATTGGGAATTTCTATCTTAATGAATAAATTGACTCAATCTAACTACTAATTCATGCTATATAATCTTCAATTCATTAAATAAATACAAGAACTTAAAAAAAATCAACAAGTTACCTTGGAATCCAATGTTAGAAGAGGAGCTTAAAATTGTAAAATATCACTTAATTTAATTGGGTTTTATTGTATTTAGGCTAGATTAGGTGGGAATTAGGTTTTTTGTAATTTCTTTCTAGGATTTTTGGGCTAAAAATTGATGAGAAATAGCTTAAGGATTTCGGCCATGGAGGGAGGAAGAGAAGGAAAGGAGAAGATGATGAAGAAGAAGGCTAATTGAATTTTTATTTGGGGTATTTTTATATATTTGCAAAGAAGGGCTTAGTATTTAGTTTTTTAGGTTTTTACCCGATTTCTTTCTGTAATTTATTCTGCTTATTCTGTTAAGATTCAAGTCTTGATGTGGAAAGTAAAATGGTTCATTTTGAGCTGCTCTATTTATTAAAAATGGTTTTGGGTCAGTTCTGGATCCCTGATAGTGGATTTCTAAAATTGTCCCAAAGTTATCTTTAATTATGATTTTGCCACTCTTTAAAATTTCAGTGTTCCCAAAGGTTTTTCAGTTATTCTTTTCACCATAATTTCATATAAAATTAACTAACTTATTTCCCCCAGGCCTAAATTAGAAATTCTTAAATTAGTCAAATTATTATTTCCTCGGGCCGTGTAATTAACACCAGTATTTTTCGAGACAGTATTACAAAAGTGATCCGGTTGAGACTAAAAAATTCTCGAGTATTACACTTTTGTGGCAGGTATGTCTTCTTTCATAGTTAGGTGTTATAGCGCAAAAGAGCACGAGGGAATTGCTATTCGAGAGGTGCTTTCCTGGTTGCGTACTCGACAATATGAAATTGTGACATTGGAAAGTGATGCTCAAGTTGTGATTAATGCAATTCAGATTAGGTCCATAAATAATTCTGATTTTGGGGATACTGATTCAAGAATATAGGATTTTGTTAGATCAAATGCCTAATGTAGTTTATATTTTGTCAAAAGGCAAGTTAATATAGTAGCTCATTCATTGGCTCGCTCATCATGTATCTTTGCTAGTCCTCAAATATGGGATACTCTTCCTTTGCATGTTCAGGAGTGTCTCAACCATGATGTATTAAGTTTATCATAATTCATATGTGCTATTCTCTTAAAAAAAAAAAAGTTAGGAATATTTAAAAGTTAAAGTTGCATATATATTATTGTGTCTAAGTTATTACGTATATTATGTTAAAATAAATTTTTTATATATTTATATATTAATATATTTGAGATAAAAGACAGTAATAAAAATTGGAAAAAAGAAAACTTAAAAAAGATATTTAAAAGTTGGAGATTGGTTTCTCCAAAGTTTTAAACTCATTTTTTAAATTTAAAGCATGAAATATAGCGAATTTTTATTTTAATAATTTATTGACTCATGCTTTATATATATATGTAAATAAATAATATAAAATAATAATAAATATAGATACAGATTTTACAATAACTATTATTCTTAGAGGATTTTATGATAAATTTACCTAAATACAGTTTCATTCTATTAATAAAATATAGAATTCAATCACTGAAATTTTTATAATAATTTCTAATTTAAAATAATAAAATTGAATTGTATTATTTATTGTGTACAATAGTCTTTTCATATATAATAATAATAATAATAAAACAAACTATTTTCTTTCTATGTTACGATTTGTTCAGAAAAAAAAAATTAAATTCAGAATTAGAAATAGCCATTATGACCAATTTGACACCCACAAACTCAATTTTAATGAAGCGAATAAAATTCATCTCATTTATAACGGGCATTAGTAGATATTAATGAACTTGTCATGCATATCCATTTACATAAACAAATAGAGTATGAATTTGTCAAAATTTGTTTCATACTCAATTCATAGTCATTTCTATTCAAAATAATTCATATTCATAATGAAAAGAAAATAATCGCTTTGCCTCTTGCATAATATATAATATTTAATTGATCAATCCAATAATTATGGAAAATACTCATAATTCTAAAATTGTAAATGCAAACTGAAAAATATTCATTACTAGTTTCACTACAAAAAATATATTCAATAGATAACTTTTATAAATATAATAATTAATTGTTCTCCAATATCTCAATTTAAAAAAAAAAAAATTCAATATCTAGTTTGAGATACATATTAACCCATTTTTAATAATAGTTAATAAAATATCTTGCCTCTCTTAAAATATTTTATAATTTGGTAAGTTATTATTTTCAATATATATATATAGTTGATCAAAATAAGTATGGTTTGAGAATAAATAATAAATGTGTTGCAATAAAAAAAATTGTGACTTAAATTATTCATAATTATATATATAATTTCATGCAAACATTCAAAAACAGAAAAACCCTATCACAAGGCTTTGGACTAGCTCATGAGCTGCATGTGCATGGCACGTTCTATCTAATTTGGTTTCAAATTTTAAATATTTATCCTACATAAATAAATCCATTAATACCTTACTTCAGATAATGTTAAATATAATAATAATCTTATCTGAAGAAATATTAGGTTTATTTAATTAAATATTATAAATTTTAAATATATATTACAAATTTTGATAAATAATTTTTATTATTTTCATAATATTTATTTTACTTGTGAGTTAGCTATTTAAATTGGTTCATTTTATATTTTTCTTAGTATAGAGATTCAAACTCTGATATCCAAAGTTTACAAATTTTAGTGGTGTGTTTTAGCTATTTAAATTGTTCCATTTTATGTTAAAAGTTAATTTTAAAGTACTTTATATAATCATTTAATTATATTAAGAGAGAGTAAAAGAAATGGATATTAGGAGATAAATGGGTTATTGGATATGGGCCTGTCAGCAATACATGTTATCCTGAAAGAACTACTCTCCCACAGATTAAGAGTGAAAGTGTATGTATTAGATTTATTGGTCAATACCATGCCCAAATATTAAATCTGAAAAATTGCAATCCGTCACCGATTCAATATTAGGACGAAGATAAAAGAAATCAGAATCCAAAATCACCGATTCAATAGCCGTGTAAAAAACCCTAGCAGTATTCTTTTTCTTTTATTTGGTTATTTTTTAGGGGTCTTTTCTTTAAGCCACTGACAATCTTTTAATTTTATCTGCGATAATTTCTTTCTTTTTTTCTTCAATAATTATATATTTCTATAGATATGTTAAATTAATCTGAAAGTACCCCAAATCTTATAAATAAAGAAAAGAAGTTGCTTGACAAAACCCATAATTGATGCAAAAATTCGGATGAAACAACTGGCTTTGTTTCATCTTAAGCCAGAACATGGATCCCCATTTTATTATCTTTACGATCCCAAAGGCTACAATTAATGATTAAAAAGAATTCTAAAACAATCTTCTTTTTAAATAAGTTATTTCCTAATAATAAAAAAATAGAAAAAAAAAACCCACACACAAAGTGGTGTGAATGGATGACTGTGGTTTTTTGAACTTGAATTGCACTTAAAGTGGGATTTATTGGGATCTATACATAATCCCCCAATTAAAGGCCAAAAATATTTATTCAAGTACTTCCCAATTGGAAGTAAAGTTATTTATATCACATGGGTAAGGACCACGTGCCACACAATATAAGGAAAAGTATTATCAGTGATGTTTAAACGATTTGAAAGATTATTATTAAATTAAATTAATATTTTTTAATTTTAATTTTTTTTAAATTAAATTAAATCAATAATATAATCAAATTATTAATTTAATTTTAATTTGGTTCAGTTTAAATATGTTCAGTTTATTGATTTTAAATCACATAATTTTTTTTATATAATTTTTTTTTATTTTATTATAAATTTAAAGAAAAACACAGATAAAATATCAATAATAAAAAATTTTAAAAATAATTCAATATTATATAACTCAAAACTTATTTATTTTATTAATTAACACATCTAAAATTTATATTTTTCTTAAGAATTAAATTTTTTTATTTATGTTAAGTTAATTTTCATGAATTGTCTTTTTTTTTTTTATTTTATTTTACATTAATGTTAGGTTATATATATATAATTTTAGTTTAGTTTAGTTTGAAATCGAAAAAAAATATTTAAATTATAAATCAAATCGAACTTTCGATTTACTCTATGTTTTAAGTCATATTAAATTAAATAAATTATAAAATCATCAATTTTAATTTTATAGAATTTAATTTAATTAATTTAGTCGGTTTGGCTTCCATTCCTAAATTCAGATTAATTATCCAAATTATCTTATTTATTTTTATGGAATCCAAATTACCTTATTTTAATCATATATAATATAACTATTACATATGATATAAGTGATTAAGTTTGTCAGTTTACAATGTGTCTACAGCAACAGGCATATATTATATTTTATTTTAAATTTTTTGTTAATGAGTGTTTTAAGAACGGTTGTCCATAAAATAATCGATTCATTTAAAATTAAATAAATTTATTTAAAATTAAATTGAGTAGGAAAATGAGTTTTTAAAAACATTTAATATAAATAAATTATTATTATTATTATTATTATTTTATTTATTTTAAATGTTAATTTGTGTAAAAATATTAAATATATTTGATTGTATAAAATTTAACTGAAATCTTTAAAAATATAATGATGTAAAAAAAATTCATGATGAAATCATATATAAAAATTTATTAATTAGAATTCAATTCTCAAAATTTTTTATAAGAATTTTTATAATTTGAATGATGAAATCATATATATAAATTTAATATGTCGTACGAAATCTGATTCAGGACATCATATTACAGCTAAATAATAAAAATAAAAATAATAATTTGAACTTAATTGTATTATAATTTTATTATTGGTGTCATGATGGTGAAGATATTGATGAGCATCATCTTGTGAAAGTGGTATTGCACTACTTTGGGCAGAAACTAGCAAAGAGCTTAGTTGATAACATTATACAAAAATTAATGTCCCATTTGAATGGTCCAGCTAGCCTCTATTTGTACCAATTTTTCCAATTGCAAGCCTATGTAATATAGGCACTGTGGTTGGTATTTAGTAACAAGAACCCCACAACCCCATCAACCAATCTTTTATTAGAAGTCTTGTAAAAAACCATCTTCTTCAATAATTTAACAATATTATGTCTCAATATTTTCTTATTTTCTTTTTATTAATTTTTAACAAAATAATAAGCTTCTAATTAAGATTTAATCTCAAAATATCTTAAATAATTCATGTAGATTTATAAATTAACTAGCTTTATATTCGTGCATTACATGATTTATCTATATTTTTATATAATATTATTTTTTTATAATTTTAAGTTTAGTTATACAGTATAATTTTTTTATTTATAATTTAACCAATAAATTTTAAAAAATAAGAAATATTAAGAAGAAATTTACAAAAATATATTGTATTTACTAATAGAATTATTATTTTTATATGAATATTAATAAAATTATATATTAATATTATATATTTGTTATTATCTTTTCATGTTATCTGACATAAAATAAAGTTGTCATTTCATATTAATTTGTTTTTAAATAACACCATTATATGTCAAAATTTGTATAAATATTATATAAGTAAAACAATTATGTAATATAAATTGAATTTTTCAGGTTAGTAGTGTCATGTTAAAAAATATATATTATTTTTAAATTGGCACAAATAAATATATGTCTTTAATATTTAATAAAAAATTAAAATATATATACATAATATAAAAATATATTACTTGTATCAATTATATCTATCTGGCATTTAGATTCATAATATGACATCCATTTGGCACTTAAAAGTATTAATGTGTATACCATATATATATTAGCTTACAGGTCTAACACTCATCTATTCTTTTATTATTATTCAATTTGGAAGTTTTTTAATAAAAATTATAGTAAATTTATCATTTAACTTGTCATGTTGTGCAAGGATGGAGGCTTGTGGATCAGGCTGAGAAAAAAATAATTACTATAATTTATAAAAAAAAATTTATTTGCACTCAAATTCAATTTTTTACATAAAAATTTTTTTCAACTCATTCAAACTCAACTTTTTATATATAAATTTTTTTTTTCGATCAATCTATGATTAATTTTCTGACTTTATCTCTAATATTGTGATTGGTTTATTAGGCTAGCTATACACCAAATTCTATATATATATATATATATATATATGTTCTTAAAAAAAAATCTCAAGATTGGATCAAACCCCCACCTTAACAAATTGGAATAAGTATTCAATAAAAAAACAAAATTTGGAAAAAGTCAGAAAAAAAAAATACACTAAATATTGTATAGATTATTGAAATGATATATGGACCCCTACTTTGACTATGCTTAAATAAGGCATTACAATGTGCTAACTAATGACAAAATACAAGTGGTACAGTAATCCAGGCCGTCCATGTAGACTATATAGACGGCCAGGATGGATACAACCTACAAGGTTGCCGGTAGCCGGCTGATGTCGATAATCGTCATATGCTTAGGCAAGTAATTAGCATGCGTATCGATATTATTGTTACAGACAAAATTAAGAAGATTAAACACTTACACGACCCCATTTCAATTAATTTAATCTTTTATTAATTAATATATAATAGTGAAATTAAAATAATGGTTTGATTCACATGGCATGATGCTGATTTGATTCTTTGTGGGAAATCAAAACCCTATATAGTAATACTCAGAGAATCCCAGTTCAATTTTGTTCTCTTGTGGGAAGTTTGTGTGATGGGGTTGTCATGGAAGAACGTGGAGCAAGTGTTAATTGTATAGACCCAATCAATTATTAATTATAACTAAAATAATTATATATATATATATATATATATATATATATATATATATATATATATATTATTTAATTTAATTATTTTTAGATAGGACCACCAAAAGAAAATCTCAGTTGATTTAATTTTTGTTTTTTAAATATATGTGTTAATTATTAATCAAAAAATTTAAAAGTTTATTGGTACAAGAAAATAACTAAGTTTAATTAATTTTTTAATTAAAAAAAAATTAAAAAAATTATTAAATAGAATGAAAATATATTCTATTCACATAAAAGTCATCGTGGTATCTAATAATTTCTCAAAACATTAAGAATAAGAGAAGAACTGCTCACTAAAACCCTAGCTAGTTGGAAATTTTTTATATTAGATTATTCTCTTGCTACTTCTAATTAATTCAATTGGCATATTTATTAATTATAATTATATATAGAGAGAAGTAGAACTTAACTAGTCTCCATAATCTTCTAGTGCTAACTTCATGTGGGGAATTTATTAGGGTGGTGTGGCATTGGATTTTACATACTATTTGTTTATTTCTCTTTTTTATGATGGGTTTATTTCTTATTTTTTTTATTATTAATTTTATCAATGATATTTACATTTTAATGTCTATTCATAAAGTACTCTATGGAAAATTAAGATACCGATTTTATTTCTTATATCTTTCATTTCCATCAACCATGGTATAATGTTAGGGATAGTACAATTGATTATGTACACGAGTTACATATACAGAAAGAATTAATAAAAAAACTAATAATATCAAGATTTATTGTTTTCAGTGTTTTTAAAATTGAACCAATTATTAAATCAATTTATATATTAATTTATTTATCAATTTAATAGATTTAATTTATTTGATTTAATAAAAAAATAATCTTAATAATTATATACAAAATTTAATAAAGTATAAGATGAAAACAAAAATTAAAAATAAAACTAAGTTAAATCGAATAAGTTAATCATTCCAAAAAAAAATTTTTAAATATATTAAAATTTTTAGGGTAGAAAAATTATTATTTTAAAAATTAATTGCAAAATATCGATGATAAATACTCCATCGACTTTTAATTATTATATTTTAATTTATCATTTATATTAAATAATAAGGTATTTTTTTATTTATTTAATAAAGTTCAAATTTCATATGCTGGTATTCGAATTTTATAATTTCATGGAGAAATTGTATGAAATAGAAGAATGTAATTAGCAAAGAGAGGGCAAATATGGTCTTTTGAAAGGAGTCCAAAGCCAAAAGCTAAATAGAGAGAGAAGAGGTATAACTACAACAACTACTACTACTACTAGTTGTTAGCCACGGAAGATTCTCAAAATGTCTCATCAAACATAAGAGGTCGGTGATTCTCTTGATGATCATTGGCCCATTGAAACCTTCAATCTTTCAAACACTAAACAAAACAAACAAAAAAAACCCAACCCATCTCTCTCTCTTTAACATCCCATCCATCTATAATAATTATTTATACATTGATGGACAGATAGTGAGATAGATAACATTTTTTACACAGATTACATATATATACACATTATGATGAGGGAGAAAAAAAAAAGAAACGTTTCTTTTACATATCTTCGAAAGAAACTTCTTTATTTCTTTATGATTAATTCATTTTCAAAATTTTACAATTTTAAAAACGGTTTTAATATATATATATTTTTAATATTAAAAAAAAAATCAATTTTAAATTTATTATTTAATAAAATATATATTTATTATTAAATTATATCTTAATATATATTATTTTAATATAATTAAATAAAAAGTTAATCACCTTTTCATTTAATTTATAAATTAGTTCAAAACCCTTAAAATGTCTAATCAAACATGACTTTTAACTAACGGAGCACACACTTGATAAGTTCCTTCTTTGAACAAGTCATACCAAATTATATGCAAAAGAAACCTTACTTTTAGACTTGAAAATTTTTATATATATTATTTGACCTTTCATCTAATTAATCTTCTCCTACTTTATATAATTAAACACTTTGGGTTATAGACCCCCACCCTAATTAAGACTAAAAATTAATCCTTTGTCCTTTATCATTCCGACATGATATATACATTAGATTAGACTATAGCTAGTTTATATCATCATAATCACCTTTTTTAAGCTTAATTATCATTAAGGGTTCTTGGGGTCATACTTTATATCTAAACCTTAGCTAATTCATTGTCTTTTTGCTAGTCCCTATATAACTTGCTTACACAAGTTGATTTAGTACTTCTGTTCATCATGCATAGTTGGTGGGTTGCATTAGTTAGGTTAATTTAGTGGGAGATAAAGTGGACTCTCAAATGGAGAAAAAAAGTAAAGATAAACTCACACCCACAATATATATATACCAGGCTCTACAGGAGTTGACATATGTTCACTTTAAATGGACGAATGATATTGTATTCTTTTTATCGTTTGTATCTGTAATTGAGTGTCTTTTTCATATTATAACAGAACATCAATTAAAAATAATAAAATTATATAAAATCTATTTATAATTCTAATACAAAAATTATCCAATTCATTGTAATTTGGAATATATTTAAGCATATATCAAACTCAAAATTATTTAAATTCAAATAACTCATAAAATTGAAAATTGAGTTGATGAAAAACCCTTTAATTCATTTCATAATCCAACTCAATGTAATTTGAATTTGATTTGGATTAAATAAATGAAAAAATCACATATTTCAAAATATTTTATATAATAAAATTACAATATAGTCAATTTAATATATTGTATGAAATTTAACTTGTGATATGACATCTTATCACAAACCACAAAGCATGTTGGCAAATAAGTGAGATTACAACACTAATTACTTCAATCAATCACTAATTAGTTTGGATAGTTTGACATCCTTTTTTTAAAACAGAAATCGCAAATTTATATCATGTGAATGAAATTGTTGGTGATTGAGAGAATTTTAATTTTTTATAGATCGACTCAACTCGAATTTGAATTAATTGAGATCCATCCGCTTTCAAATACTAGATTTTTTTTTTTTTTTTAAATTACTACTCTTGAAGAGACTGATGTATGCAGCTTGCCTCACAAAAGATTTGAAACCGTCAAGAAGAGAAATTAAACAAGGAAAAAAAGCATCAATCACCTTACACATTTTGAGACTGCCTGATGTTTGATAATTCTCATTAATCATAATCAATTCTTATTTGTTGAAGATTTAAGGAAGTTAGAAAATTAAAATTAAAAAAATTAAAAAATTAAATCACGATAAGCTTCATTATATATGTTGATCAAATGACAGCGCTGATAAAATATAATGTAAACTATAATTAAGTTGGTTAATTTACATTTTTTTATTTATATAATTTACTTGGTTAATCTATGGAGAAACTCCATTGTATCTATTACCTAATGAGGTAAAGTTTGTAAAACTAATGAAATAAAGTTTGAAATGAATTTTCATTCATATTAAACATAATTTATATAAATTTTACAAATATACCAAATAAACCCTTAATTAAGATATAAAGAGAATTTTATATTTAATTTAGATATTATAATAGATATTATTAAAAATAGATATAATTGAAAATGAATTAACAAGAATCATAAATGGTTGAAATTTTTTTAATTATTCATGTGTTATATTACTATTAATTAGTTCAAATTTCTCTAAATCAATCTTAATGTTTACATTTATCGGAACTAATTAAGGAGCAATTTAGTTCGTGGAAAAATCATAACAAATAATGTATAAATTTTATTTTTGATTTAAAAAAATATTATTATTGCATATATCTTCCTACATAATCAAAAATTTTATATAAAAGTATTTTTTAAGAAATTTTTTTTTTTAGAAAAGCAAAGGTTAAACATTGAACCAAACTAAACCTAAATAATTGATTTTGTTGATTGGTTTTATCAACCTGATATGAAGTATATTAGAAAATATAGAAATATCCTTAATATTATTTTATAATTTTATTTTAATTTTTGAGTAAATGTTAGAATATTAATTAAAGGAAAATTATTAAATATAGGATGTGATATATAAAAGATAAAAAGTTCATACACAGTCTTTTCCATTATATGCCTACTTCTCATGAAACAAATGAGAGAATTTATAAGTAGGGGAAAAAAAATTGTTCGACTTAATGATCCTTCGTTTTGATCTGTTAGGTCTAAATGGAAAATCTTTATTTTGATTGGATAATGGAGCAAAGCGGAAAAAATAAAAAAAAAATTTATGCCTCATAACCCGCCCATTATATTTATTTATATATATTAAATTTAAAAATTAATTATTTTTATGATATGGTTGAAATAATTATAAAATTATTAATGGTTAATTATTAGCTATAATTTTTTTATTTTATTTAATTAAATATTTTAATAAGTTAGTAAAAATATTTAATTTTAAAAATAAATAAAAATATAAAATATTTAATTTTGCCTAATTTATTCACATTTTTTTTAATTAAATATAACTCGAAGCAAGATGAAAAAAATACAATAAGGGGAGATAAAAATTTATACTTGAAGTCCCTAATACTCAAGAAGATGAAGATGGGTATTAAAATTTTATTCCACTGAAAAATAGAACGGTAATAAAATAAAATTTTAATATACAAAAATAAAAATAAAGATAATAAAATCCGCTCTAAACCCGCTCTCTTCTCATCCTTACAAATTATTCTCAGCTTTTTGAGATTTATCTGTTAAGCCTTCATATTTAATTGTATGACATTGTTGATTGAACTATTGAATTTTTTAATATAATAATTTTTTAATAAATATTAATTTTATTCATAAAATTTAAATTTAAATCCTAACATTTATTTTAAAATAGTCTTATCTTATTATTAAGATAAGATACTAATTAATTAACATATTAAGGCATTGTTTAATTGGAAAAATAGAAAATGGGAAATTTATCAATTGCACTCTTAAAATTATATTGTTCCACAGCCAAAAACTTGAGAAGTCCACATGTTTGAAAATCAGTTTTAACTTTCCTCAAAATCCAATGATTTCCATAATGAAAAAGCAATGTGATTTTTAAATATCTTATCTTTTAATTTTTATAGTTAAATAAGTCCCAATATCATTAAATTGGTTTGAATTTTGAAAAATTTAAGAATTAGAAAGTTTTGCTAATTGAACGTAGGGTGTAAATATTACAATTTAGTTTGAATTTTAATTAATGTGATTTTGATATTTTTTTTATCTTAAATTAAATTATATTATTGTTTCCCATTAATTTCAAAAATATAATAAATATAATAATTCAATAAGAGTATAAGAATACAAAAAAAAAAAAAAGGTTTTGAACATATATAGACAACTAACCTTTATGTAATAAAACCAAATAATAAATAGATACATTTATCCATATGCATATAACGAAATAAAAAAGGTCATTAAGAAATAAATATTTCCTCCTAAAAAAAAATTAATATTTGATTTACATTTAGTTCAACCTGTACAAAATTAGAAACCAAAATAAACCTTGTACCAAAGTATTTTTTCTCAATATATATTGTTGGGAAAAATATCCAATATTAAATGATAATAAAAAATATAAAAAATTTATAAATTAATATGTGTTGAATTTAGGAGTTGATGTTGAATTTGACACAAACTAATTAATTTTATACAATTAAATTTTAATACTTGCCTATTTATAAATTCATAAATATTCAGTTTCATACACTTTAATATATAATATATATGCTCCAGTTATAAGGTGAATAAAATCCTATATATAATTCGATTATTAAAAGATTCAAAAAAGTATATATTTTTTAATATAAATAAATCTATTTTTAAACAAAATTTTATCCCTCAAAAAAATAATATGATGTAATCGTGATTTCAACCATAATTTCTAGTTGAAATAATAAATTAATTAAATTAAGATATGTGGTATTTTTTTAATAAATAAAATAATTTGTAGATCAATTAATTTAAAAAAAAAAATATTTCTCTCTCTCTCTCTCTCTCTCTAATGATAGTGAATTGCAGTTTTTTTACTTTTAAAAAAAAAATCATCTGTTTTAATTTAATCGATTTATTATTCAAACTATAAATTTTAATTGAAATCACAGTTATATCATATAATTTCTCTTGCATAAGGTATCACTCTTTATTGGTGAATCTTATTTCTATCTCAACCTCAAATGGAATTTGAATCTAGATAGCACCTCCAATTTTGCAATTCTTCTTGTTAGCATCACCAGTCTTTATTTTATTTTTTTTTGAATTGTTGCATCTGTTCTTTGGAAAGGGATATATTGAAAACCTTTCAATATCTAGGGGCCCTGCAGGTAGATGTGGATTCCTCCCCCAATGGGGTGGGTATGTGAAAATGAACATAACAAATAACTATGCCCTTAAACAAGTAAAGATATGGATGGACCAAAAAAAGAAAAGAAAAAAAAAAGCAAAAAATATTATTCTTGCTAGGACGCAAAATTAAATAAACTGATTAGGGCAAAAAATGTATGCTACTTTTTGGAATTACAATCTTTTTATATATTAATTAAATCAATTACATTTTGATATTTTAAAATTTTAGAAAAAAATATTCATTGTTTTATTCAGTGTAAAAATACAAATACTTTATTCATGCATTTAGTTACTTTTATTAACTAAGAACATCCTTATCGAATTTTCTCTAACTTGGGTATGGAAGGATTATCTTTAGACACTAGAAATTTTTAAATAGACTGAGTTTACTACGTTAAATATAAACTAATTCTATTAATATGTGACATGTCATTAAGTGATAATGAAATTTATTTTAATTAATACATTCTCTTGGACATTGTTCAAATCATAAATTTGTTGTAATAAAAAATTGAATATTTACTATCACCTTATGATGTGTCTCACTATATTAATTTAGTAAGTGTTTGACAAATTTTTTTGATGTAACTGTTAATTTTTTTATTCCTACTAGCTGCATCATACTCGTTTGATTATTAATAGCTCTATGTTGTTAGATAATAATAATAATAATAAAAATTCATTATAAAAACTCTAATTTAAATTTAAAAAAAAAAGTTCTATTTTTTAAAGTAAAAAATATTAAATTATTCTTTAAAAATAATATTTAAGTAAAAATATTTATCATTTATAATCATTAAATATATTAACAGTTAATAATTAATAATAATTTTATCAAACACTTGAAACAATTAACTATTATATATCAGTTACCAGTCACCAATTAACAGTGATCAACAATAGCTAAATCAAACTGGGCTTTACAGATTTTCTCATATATTTAATCTATATACCTAAGATTTTTCTCCTTAAGACATACTGAGATAGTTTAATGATAATATATATTCAACTGAGCAATAGATTCAGAATCGATTATTTATCCTAATACTCAAAAAAGATATCCTAAAATTCCTAACTATTTTTTCTCTCTTTTGATAGATTCTCTCCCTTAGTAAAATTAAATGTAAATATTATATGGATGTATATTGTAATGCCTAAAATCTCTCCTCAAATACTTGCTAATTCCAAAAATTAATTAATTAACATAATTTGCACTTTTTGATTATGGAAACTCAAATTTAAATCTTTAAACATTCGTAAACAAAAATTGAAGAATATATATATAACTGGTTTCAATCTTGTTTTGAGTTTCTATAAACAAAATTGAATTTTCTTTTTCTTTATACTGTATTTAACCATTGCCTGAAAGAAAAATTCTAAAACTATGGCATCCATTTTCTGGACTCAAGTCTGTTCAAGCATT
Source organism: Aleurites moluccanus (assembly GCA_948193065.1). Classification (NCBI taxonomy): domain Eukaryota; kingdom Viridiplantae; phylum Streptophyta; class Magnoliopsida; order Malpighiales; family Euphorbiaceae; genus Aleurites; species Aleurites moluccanus. Next base: position 26,244 of record CANXYC010306156.1, on the reverse strand, counting down.
CATGGCGTCCATAGAGAGAGGTATTAATCTATTCATTATTTACTGATTTTTTTTTTCTTTATTAAAATCTTTTTTTATTAGACCCTTTTATTTTGTTTTAGTAATTATTAATTAATTAATTAATTAATCATTACGGTTGAGCAAATTCGTTTTGGTATACACAGTACTTCCCGTGAAGCTAAAAAGCAAAAGGTATTTTCTTATATCATTATTTTCCATGAGAAAATCATTATTAATAATTTATTTTTGCTTGTGATTGTCTAAGTTTAGCATGCGTGCTTAGGGTCAACTTATTTATAATATGGCTAATTATAAACAATTATATGCTTTAATTTGATCAAATTGGCAACATTAATATTTGTTTCGCAGTACAGAAAGTTAAAAATTCAAATTTACATCATTTTTATTTATTTTTAAGAATTTTCCAATAAACGAAAACATTTGATTTCTCATGAATTCTTAATAAAGGAAGGGAGTTTTCTTATATAATAATAATAATAATAATAATAATAATAATAATAATAATAAATTAAAAAAGAAAACCTTTCTATACTTCTAGGGTTAGAAAAAGGCCTTAACCCTTCATATGTCTATTTGTCCACATTGAAGTGGATTTGACCCTTTGGTTGGTAACATAAAAGAAAGGCCAAATATAAAATCACTATTTAGTTTCCAATTTTATGCAATATTCCTATTTACTATAATTATAATATTATTTATTTTCAATAGTTAAATTACTTGTTACTTTCTTTTTTAATCAAATTTGAATATGTTCTCTATTTATGAATGTGCAAAATATATTTTTGCATGTGTGCTTGTATAAGATGTTTTAAATTTTATTTTTCCCATTCATAATATAGTAAGGGTAACTAAACTCTCTTCTAGACTTCTAGGAGTGAATTAATTAAAAAAACCAAACCAAACAATTGAATTATTTTTCATTCACAAAAACTTTATTACTCAAATATTAACTTTTATTTATTTATTTATTTATCTTCTTGGCACAAAGTTTATATCTTTATGTAAAGGAAGCAACACTCTTTTTATTTTTATTCTCAATATATACCATATATTATACAAGTTTTTTCATATTTCTCACCTTTTATTTCTTCTTCTTTATATATTGATATGCCTTATTCTAATTTTTTATTCATCATACATATGTCTTATTCAAAATCTCTATATCTTGAATGATAAGATAATTCTTTTCATTATTCATATGAAATCTTATTATGAAAAGATAATCGTCTACTAATTAGATTTATTTCCTTCAATTTTATCAAATTTTTAATAAGTAGCTAAACTAATATAAATGAGTACATTCAATTAACAAATTCATATAGGTTTAAATTTTTTGGTCGAATAAATTATTTAAAGTCAAACAAATAAGAAAGGCACATATTTTACTAAATTCATTCATGAATGTTGGTCGAAGGCACTAATTATAAACAACAGATCCAGCAGGAGCCTAATCAGAGAGACAGGTAGGAGTTTAAGTTTCCCAACCCACTTGAAAGTATATATTATATCCCTATATAATTAGTTTAATTTTTAATTAGTTCTTTTAAATTTTTATTCGGCCTTTCCAAAATTAATTTTTTATAAAAATTTCAAATATTAAAATTATTTAATTAGTTATTATTTTATAAATATGAAATATCAATAAAAATTTAAATTAATTGAAAATATATATATATAATTAGTTATTATTTTTGAAACAGAAAAATTTAGAAAATTATGAACATATATTTTTTATTCTCCTATTAATTTTAACCCCAAATAAATTTTCTGATTCCATTTATGAATAGATCAATGCTCCTCCTTCACATAACATGTTCAAGTCTTTAAACATTTTCTTTCACCAATTCAAAAACTTCCTTTTTAGATATGAAACAATATGTTTGGCACAAAGATTTGATATAAATAATTTCCTCATTCACCTCATTATACGTGTTGTCACACGATTCTCCCTTTTGTTCCCCTTTTTACTTGGGTGGGGGAATGTGGGTGGGGAAAATGCTACTGTACACTAAATAATAAGCATATTTCACAAAAAGAGTATGCTTGCTCATGATTAGGTGTTACAGAAATGAGATGAAGAATTAAATCTGAGTTTATTGACTAGATATATATATACTTATTATTTAACTATGTTTCGAAGTGCTTGCTCATGATTAGGTTGATATATATTATATATGGAGAAAAATTAAAAAGAAAAAGAAAAGAAACGGGTAAAAAAAAAAGCTCTAAAAGCTTCAAGTTTCGAAACGTTTTCCGAATAATGCGGCTACTTGCCGCCTCTTTACTTTCCCATCATTTGTTTGTTCTTGAAAGATAGATAGATAGATAGAGAGAGAGACTTTTAGGCTAAGGTCATTTTTTATATATATAATTAGTTTTGAGAGAAGCAAAAGAGCAAACCTAACACTAAAATAACATTAAACAGTTGCATAGTTTTGACCCTTTTGTTTCTATTCAATACCCTCTTCTTCTTTCCTTAACTTATTTCTTTATTCTCATTTTATTATTTTGTTTTTAGTCTTGGTTTAGCTTATAACTCTCTCTCTCTCTCTCTCTCTGTGTTGTTGTTGCTTATGAATATAGCTGTTTTTTATGAAAAGTCAGCGACTCTCTCTCTCTCTTCATTTCTCCGTCTCTCTCTCACTTGTTCAAGAAATCAAGAAACCATTCTCTCTCTCTCTCTCTCTCTCTCTCTCTCTCTCTCTCTCTTTTGTTTGTTACTGAAAGGGAAGAGCAAGAAACAAGAATCAAGAATTCAAGAATTTCAAGAATTCAAGAATCAACAAACTCCCATAGTTCCTTTAATTTTCTTGTTTCTTCTTGATAAACTGAGATAAACCCATCTCCCAAAACCCAATTATATCCCTATAATTTTGCATGCCTTGTACGTTTTGTTTGGTGCAAGAAAATATTTCTCTCTCTTCCTCTGTATTTCTATATATATACATACACCAAACTATGTTTATCCACTTACTTCCTTGATTCTTGATTAGTATAGTATGTGCAGCTTCTTTGGTGTGGATATGGAGAACTATCAAGGTGATTTAACAGATATAATTAGAGCCAGCGGTGGCGCTTTAAGCCAATCAGATGTATCCAACTGGAAATTCCCATCTGATCCATCATCAGCAGTAGCAGCTATGGAAGATAATAATAACATCAACAACAATGTTTTTGGCGATCCTTTTTGTAACATGAGAGATCCACTTCTTCATGAGCTTAATGTCGCCTCGGCTGCAGGTTCTGGCTATTTTAGCAGTACAAATTCTACAGATCATATGCTTAGTACTAGTGTTGATCATGAAACTAGTACTAAATTTTCTTCAAGTGCAAATAGTTTTGCAGTCTTTGAAGATGAAATGATCAATAAAAGTTCTTTATTTTCGCGGATTCAGATCTCACCCAGTAGTAATAATAATAACAATAATTCTATCAAGTTGCCTGTTTCACCATGTGGTGATTCTCCTGTTTTAGCTGGTGCTTCATCATCTTCTTTGCCGCAGCCGAGTTTTAAGCCTTCTCCTATGGTTTCAATTGATATGATTAATGCTAACAGTTCAAAAAGTTGTTTGATTGAGAATCCAGGACCAGTGCAGATCTCATCTCCGCGGAATCTGGGTATCAAGAGAAGGTAAATTAAGTGAATTAGTATTTTTTTTAATTTAATTTTAGTGTTCACTAGTTTCCATGAATTTATATAATATATAAGAATTGAATTGTTATGATTTTAATGCAACTTTACTGTATTATTATTATATATTTATTTAACTATTTTTTATTAATTCATTAATTAATTGAAGATCATCATCATAATCATGAATAGAAGATGTGAGGATCTGAGGAAAATTAGCGTTTGAAATTCTAAGATTGATTATTATATAGTTGCTAGTTTCTTATTATAGATACTACGTAACTATTAGTTCATTTAGTGAGATTGTTCACTGTTTTTACATTATATATATAATATCTTTGATAGTTTTTTTTTTTGAAAGTATCTTTGATAGGTTTTAATCAACCTGAAAAAGTATACTAACTGTTTTGTGTCATAATAATAATAATATTCACAGACTTAGCTTTCATGTAACACCTTTTATTTCCTCTTTAACACACTTGAAACGAAATAATTAACTGTGTTTTGATTGCTATTTGTCTTTAGAATAATATGTACTATATATGTTAATAATTCTTGGCCTTCCAAAATGGAACATTCTTGCATTAATTCTTTGAACGAATGAATAAAAATCTTTTTAAGTTCGATCAAATTAGGAATATTTGATCTTCATATAATGAAAGAATGAACATTTTATAATCACAAATCATCTTCATTATCATCAAATTTTAGTTCTTTTTGGTCTTGGATTGTGGAAATGGTGGCAAAAAATCTTTTTTTTTTTTTAATGGTATTGGTATTTGTTATTATAGGAAGAGCCAGGCAAAGAAGGTGGTTTGTATTCAAGCACCAGCAGCTGCAAATAGCAGGCCTAGTGGAGAAGTAGTTCCATCTGATTTATGGGCATGGAGAAAGTACGGTCAGAAACCCATCAAAGGTTCTCCTTATCCAAGGTAAGTAAAAATTTGTATTGTCATTCTACATTTATATATAATTCCTATGACAAAGAACAAAAAAGCTGAATCCTCCATTTTCCTTTCCTTTCCTCTGACATGTATTATTATCTGAAATCAAATTTGTTTCTTGCTTTATTTGTGTCTTTCTTTCTTCCCTTATCATCATCATCATCATCATTATTATTATTATTATTATTATTATTATTATTATTCCTGTTTAGCAAGAAATACATTTTAATTATATGTTACAAAACAATGTCGTTTAGTAATTTTTAAAATTACTAAAAATCGAGGCTATTACTTATTGTTTAGTGTATCGAAAGTTCTTAAAAGGGAAGTAAGTGATTATCAGGGTTTGAATTACTATATTAATTTTTTATGCTTAAACTTGGAGAATTAAAGTGATTATAAAACACGTATCTTTATAATACAATTCCAGGGGATACTATAGATGCAGTAGCTCAAAGGGTTGCTCAGCTAGGAAACAAGTGGAGCGAAGCCGAACAGATCCTAATATGCTGGTTATAACTTATACTTCTGAGCATAACCATCCATGGCCAACTCAAAGGAATGCTCTTGCTGGTTCAACAAGGTCTCAACCAACAAAGAACACTTCAGCTGCTGCTTCTTCAAAGAGCTTGCCAAGCTCGCAACCCCAAAAGGCAGCAGCAAGTACTAAAGAAGAACAGAAAGAAAGCAGCAATGATACTTTGTCTACTACAATGGTTGGTGTTGGTGGTAATTGTAGCTCAAGTACAGCAGTAAAAGAGGAGATTAATGAAGAAATTGAGAAGCAAATGCTGGAGATGGATGATAGTGATCAACTGAGTAGTTACAGGCCTTCATTGCCACCAATAGATTTAAGTCATCAATCTGAAGATTTCTTTGCTGATTTGGGAGAGATAGAAGCAGACCCACTTGATCTTTTATTTAGCCAAGGATTCACTACTACTGGAGATCATGACCAGAAAGAAAGCAAGGCTTTGGATCCATTTGGTCTCTTCGATTGGTCAGCAAATATAAACAACAATAACATTTCTTTTGGAGAAGAAGCCAAGAGGGGTTTATAGTAAGACCTTGATCATCATCAAGAACAATTTCAAAAAAATTAATAGACTGTTTAAAAAAAATTGTAGTTATTTTGGTGCAATTTCTATTATATATATTATACATATAATATATATAAATCAAGGTCTTGGTATAAACCCTTGTCTTTAGGCTTTGAATTTAATCATGTGGTGGGCTTGGAGTTACTTTCTTTCTTTTTTCTTGTTATTTACCATAAGAGTCAGGAAAATTAGAGGAGAATTCAAACGTGGAAAATTAGAGAAGAATTGAAACGTTTTTTCTTCTTTCTTTTTTTCTTTTTTTCTTTTATCGATACAATTTCAATGAATGATACTAAATTTATTTTCAGAATCGAGAAATTATCACTTTTAATACAGACTATGATTGATAAGATTTAAATTAGTAATGTTGAAATTATTTTCAAAATATGAAAATTACGACTTTAAATTAGAATTTAAGTTCAGTCTATCTTAATTAATAAAAAAAAGGTTTCTCAAAACAAAATTTAAAAAAAAAAAAAGAAGAAGAAGAGAGTGCTGGTTGATTGGAAGCAGACCAAATGAGTCCCACATTCCTGTTGGAATATTGGTGGATGGGACAGAAAGCTGAGGAACAGAAGGTTAGAACAGTTAAAATAAGTACATCCATCAGACATGACTGGAAAGCTCAGAGAAGAGATTGATACACAGATGGGACTTGCCCTCCTTCCATCTTTTTTCATTAAGTGGGAAAAATTATTCAACAACCCTTTCCCTTTGATCATGTGGCCTTATTCTTTTTCTATTATTATTTGTTTGCTTTCATTTTCATGCCAAATAAATAACACAACATGACAAAACAATATATATAGACATGTATAAATATATGTTATGAGTTCTGATTCATTAATATTGAATTTCTGTTTCAAATTCAGGGGCAGACCCATAACTTTTGGGAGGGGGAGACCCCTTATATATAGGAAATGATGAAAAAATTTAAGAAGAAATATTATGAATTAGAAATTAAAAAATTAATTTTTTAAAATAAAATGAATGTTTTATTAATTTTAGTAAATTTCAGATATTGAATAGTAATTTATTTTAAAAATTTAAAAAATAAAGTGTCAAAAAAGAAAATTAGAAGAATATATGATTAATTAATATTTTATTAGAGATTAAAATTAATTTTTCAAAATAAAAGAATCATTTTATTAATTTTATAAATTTTAAAGTCTAAATAATAATTTTATATTAAAATTTTAAAAATTAAAGGGAGACCATAAATAAATCCGCCTCTGTCAGAATTATAATATATTTATATGGATTATTATATTAATGAATTAATTCAGCAATACTGAAATTATATTTAAAATTAAGAGATTAAAAAAAAACACTTAGATCACGTTTATATTAAAATTTTTAAAATTTGTCAAAATTTATAAAATAAAAAATTTAATTTTTTATTTCATATATTTATATAATTTCACTTCTTTGATTTAAAAATAAAATTCATTAATATTAATAATATTTTATAATAAAAAAATCTATAAAATTATTCATTTATTAAAATGAGATTTTTTTAGAATTTCAAATTTTATATGAAATATTAAAAATTCTTAAAATGAAATATTATATTAGATAGTAATTTTTTAAATCATTCAAAAATTTTAATTATTTTTTTACTAACTAAATAATGTATTTTGATGGAATTCATGAATTTTTTAAAATTATTCATTTAAATTCTACCAATTCAATTATCGCCTTATACAAAAGCTTGACTTTTCTTATCAGACATTTTCTACTAGGGATGTGTAAAGGGAATAAGAACTTTGGGTTCCTCAGTTTTTCTTTTTTTGTTTTTTTTTTTTGGTATTATTTTCCACCACAAATCATTTTTGTGTTTATTTTCAGTTATTAATTTAAGTGTTAGTTATTATATATATGGAAAAACAAAATTTTCTATCAGTAGTTCTGTTATCATCTGCCACATTTATATCTATACATTTGTCTTTATGCGTTAGCTGTTTATATATAAAACTATTATTGATTGGCTTTTGATGATGAGCAATGCAACTGTCAGTGGCTATCCATTTGTGCATGTTTACTATATTATTGTACGTGGACTTCTCCTAATTAATTACTCTTGTAGATTTTTGTTTCTTTCATGCTTGTTAATTATGTCTTAATTATTTTTAATTAGGGAATATTGGTTAAATATTTTCTAAAAATTTTAAATACACTTTAATGAAAAATAAAAATGACCACCAATAATATGACACATATATATAGAAAATTCAATTTTTTCTCTATAAATAGGTAAATAAAGGAAAGTGATATTGACACTTCACTTTTGATTTTTGGCATTCTTATTATCTTTTTTATTATTTAATTTGACTTAATAACTCTCATGAGGTAAGAATATTTAATTTTCATTTTTTTTATATTTTATTTATTAATATTTATTGGACCCATTAGATTTAATGTTGATTTTCACGATAACAAAACATTTGAAAGTGTTAATAATATTAACAAATTTGTTTAAGACATGAGAAATCATGATCATTGTCAAAATATAGGTTTAACACATTCAATAAATCAACAAGTTTAATCAAATATTGCATCTTGTTTAGATTATTTTATATGATGAGCCATATATGGATGGAAAGAAAAAGAAATTATCTTCCCAATACAATAAGAATCAAGTCAAACGGAGATCTATAGCGAAAATTATTATAGATTAACCAAATGGTTGCTTAGATGGAAAACTGCAATGATGCTCTGCTATATTGTCAAGTTCAAACGATTGCTGAAGCTTGTACAAATGGAATTAGTCTACAAAATTAGTATGGATGAAAAGATATGAATGTCTAATTTTTGAAATATAAATTGGATTGAGCATTGAATATTGAAATATGAATATATGAATTTTTTAATAAATTATGTTCAAGATGATAGATTAGGACAAAACATATATGACAACTTGAAAATATAGCTGGGAATTCCAGAAGAAGAATTTGGACATGCCATTATATATGATTGAAATCTGGATATTTACTTTCATATGCAAAAAGAATGAAGTGATTTTAATTTCTATAGAAGGAGAAATTAAAAAATTGGTGAAGTATACTCAAATTATTTTGCATATTAGAATAAGAACATGTTTGGATTTTTTAGAGTATTAAAATGGATGATTTTAGATTTGGTATAAATTACGAAGTTGTAATAGGCATCTAATAGTTTCCAACAAAAAAAATGATCGCAATTTGGAGTTATCTAGCTTAAGATACAAAGAAATGAAAGTCACTGCTGCTATCTAAAAATCAAAGCTGCGACTAAGCAATCCAGAAGTTTAGGTTCAAGACAGGGTAAAAGTAGTGGCCGCTATTAATAAGTTGCAGCTGCTACTGTCATGATAGTTTAAAAAAATATAACTATTAAAAGACCAATATTTATCACAATAAAATGGGTAACGACTAGTTTTGAGTTGAGACTAAAAATACAAGTTCTTATGAGGTTTCTATGGTTAAGAACAACATTTATTAAGCTTATATAAGTGTAAAACAAATCTCCAACTTTATTTTCTTAGTTAGATCATTTATTTGCAAGATTTATTGAGGTGAATCTATTAGTAAATTGGATAGTTTTTTTGCTTCTCTTTCTCAATATTTTTTTGGGTTATTAAGTGAGATTAGAAAGATAAAGGGAATTGTTTATGAATTTTTATTGCTTATCTTGAAATTAATTGTAAAAGATTTGAGTGTTAGCTAAATAAAAAAATACTTGTAAATATTTTAGTGTGAGTCTTGTAAAAACATTTTGTAAGATTTGAATGTGAGTCTGAATAGTTGAGTTTAATCTTGCACCTACAAAAAGATCATAATGAAATATTTAAGTGTAATCTTGAGAAATGAATATAGGCAAGAAGTTGGTTAAACCACTATAAATTTTGTATTTAATTTTTCTTCCCTACACTCATCATATATTATTATTTTATGATTACTTTGCTTATTCATATATACACAATCATTAGTAGTTGAATTGATTTATTACATTAAATATTTGCTACCACTATTTTAATTTATAATTAAATTTTAAATTTGTTATACCAACCAATTCATCCCTCTTGGTTGCTAAAAACACTTTCATTATTATTATTAATTTATATAAATAATTTTTATATTTTTATATTTTAGAAAAATATATAATACTAAAAATTATATATACACATACATTATATAAATTTTCAGAAGAAAATATCATAATAAAATATTCATTTTTATATGTTATAAAATAAATTTTCTTTCAAATTTTATATTTTGTTTAACTTTTTTCCAAAGAATTTTTTTTTTATTATCAATAAAGTTAATTAACCAAATAAAAAATAAAATATTAATACCTCTTAATATATTTTAAAATAATGTAATAATCTCAAAATATATTTTTTATAATAGTATGTTTTTTAATTATTTACTTGTTATTTTAATCTTATATTTTATTCAATTTATAAATAACAAACATATGATTTATTAGGATATTTTAGTAAAAAATATATTTTTAATGATTACAATTTAAAAAAATTTCTTAAAATAAAATGTTTATAGAATTATAATTTAAGAATTTATTTTGTAAACTATTAAAAGTAATATATATATTTGCTCCAGAAAATATAAAAAATTAAAAATTATAAAATAAAAGAAATTTATTTCATAATAGTGAAAATGAAAAATTATATTATTATTTTAAATGAAAATATATATTTATTAAATATATTTTTTATTATCATATTTTTAAAAAAATAAAAATAAAAATATCACTTTTATGACATAAAAAATGAAAATAATATAACTTTTTTTTTAGTACATGCTTCTTTTTCTTATGAAAATTTTAAAATAAAAATTTTCTTAGTTTTTTTATTTATTTATATGTGTGAATTAAAAATAATAATAATGAAAGGAAATGAAAATTAAATATTCTTTTTTTACGAAAGTTATTAACTAAGTAATATAATAAGAGTATTATAGTCAAATACAATAATAAAAGAGTTAGTGAGAGTATCAAAAACTAAAAGGAAGTACCAATATTTCCACCCTAAATATAAGATAAAAGAGAAGATTGTATATCTCTCTAAAAGCTCTATCTCTCTATATACTCTGTTATGAGCTCATTGATTTAAGTATTAGAGTTTTTTCATCATGACAGTCCTAGTGGGTCTATGATATGTTATTCTTTGATTTTAGGTTACAAATCAAGTTTACAGAAACAATATGCCTCCATTTCAGATATTTAATAATTTATTTCTCATCACAGTGCACTCTATTTTATTTACTTAATGAAATGACAATATTACTCACGTTTCGTATCTAAAAATTTTATCTCACTTTTACACTTTTTCTTTTATTGTTTATTTAATTATCTTTAATTTTTAATAAATATTTAAATGTGTATCTTACTATTGATTGTTAATTTAAACAGAATGTATTAAATAATGTTCTATTAATGTCATTAATATTCAATTAATATATATTAATTTCAACATTTATTATTATGAACACCACCAACTTGTTCTATATATAGATTTATTATTAATTATATATATTTTTTTAACCTGAAATATTGAACGATGATAAATTTTAGATTTATTTTGGTAATATCAAAATACAAGCATGTACTATTCTAAACAACTTATCTTGTTTATTGAAAATATCCATAGGGAATCTAAGCCATAATCAATAATATTTATATTAGGGGTGAGCACATATCTTAAAATCATCATATTTAAACTGAATAACCAAATAAAAAATTTCTAAAAATTGAAAATTTTATTAACTGTTTGATCATCTCCGAATCCAACTATACCTACAAAAATATTTTGAAAAAATTATAGATCTCATTGTCATATATAAAAAATATTATATAAGTAGATGTAAAATCATCATATACATAAAAATAATAATTTCATTATTTTTATTATTTTACATGAATTATTAATTACTAATTCATTATATTTTTAAAAATATAGATATATATAATATGTATAAAAATATATGTATTTAATAGAAAAAAGTAAATATATTAATATATGTATTCAAGAGAAAATGTTAAAAGTATGGATAAAAGACATTAATATATAATATCTATACAAATATATGTATTTAATAATTTTATTTTTTGGCGGATGAGAATTTTTAAAGTACATTTTAAAGAAGCTTGTGAATATTGATCAATGGAAAAAATATGATGAATATTTTATTTTATAGCAAAATATGTGTCATTGTGTGTATTATTATAATTTATTTTTAATAAAAACAAATGAATATTTAAGTATTTAAATTTCTTTTATGAATTATTCTTTTATATTTTTTATATTATACTTTGTTTTTGAAATTTTTAGTTGATGAATTTTTATTTTAGTATTGATTTCTCTGAATCTTAAATTATACCTACTTGAATCGAATTCACAAATTGAATTATCTTCAATTTTTGGGATAAGACAATACTAAAAAATTTTATATATAAAGCGATTTTGAATCTCCAATTTTAAATTTTCAACTTTTGAGATGATACTAAAAATTTATAAATTTTCAAATTGCACCAAACCATATGTACTCTTCATTTCTGCCATTATTAAAGTTGAAACCAAGCTTTACATATGATGTTGTTAATTCAAATATGTATTATGGTTGCATAAGGTACCCAATGAGCATTATGGTATTTTGAGGTAAGTTATGTAAAATCTTTCTTTTTAGATAAATTATTTAAAGCAGGATGCAGTGCATTCTCACTCATATCGATATAAAATTTACCTTTCATAAATTCAATGAATTTAATGTATTGCGGTTATAAAATATATTATTATTCTAGTTCACCCAATTTTTTTTCTCTTCTAATTAATATTTTCAAAAAATAGAAGTAATTAAATTTTTTTCATCTTTAAAATAAAATAAAAAAAAAATCTGGAGTTTGAATATAAGTGGAACCAAATTTACATGTTTGAACCATAAAAACAATTAAGTAGAATTTATGAGTATATATTTTCACTTAAAATTCCTGTTTACATTATATATAAAAATTTATTTTATATATCTAATTAATAATTAATAAAATATTTTAATTAATATAATTTTTTTTCCTAATAAAAAAATAATAATAATATATTTTTTAATTTATATATTCTTATTTAATATAGATAAATATTTCCTCCATTTTCACTATGATTTTGTACGAGTCATATTCACCTGATAAGAATTTTTGGAATACAAGGAAGGTAGAAGTAATAACTTTTACCTTTAATACGTGTCACTACTTGATGATATTACATTGAAAACATTATACCTGTAATAGTTATGGAAGCAACTTTTTATTTGCTCAATTCATTACCGAATAGTAACACTAAGTTCTGTCAAATCATCAACTTTAATGAATTTTTCATAACCCTTTCAAATGAAGTCACTTCAATGGAGAAAAGAACAGTCTAAAGTGAAATTGGGAATTTATTTTTTTTGTCATTTTCTTGATTTGATGGGGGTGATAGTCATAATGTATTTGAAGGAAAATGTTTTGCAATTGGGCTTATGGGAGTGACTGTAGTAATGATTCTGAAAAGAAAGAAATGGAGTTAATTGATTACATACATAAAAAGCTTCATGACTATTATTTATATTGCTCTTTTGCAAATCTTTGGTTATAAATCCTCAGCATATTTTGATATGAGCTTTCTTATCACACAATAAATCCTAAAAAACATACAAATGATACATCATTTGATGCTTTATTTATGATGTTTGGTCAAATTTATTAATCATAAATTTAATGTTGTCATCACATCATTAGCTGAAATTATTGTATATGCTCTTTTATTAGCAATAGCTAGGGTTTTCATCAACACTAGCTAGAATCTATTTACCCATGTTATCTTATTTATTGATTAGACTTAAATAAGAGTACACTAGGAAAAGCCTTGGTTGATGTTTATATTATTCTTAATGGGAATAATTAATTAATGAGGTTAGATTTGTAACAAACAAAAATTTCAAATCATAATGAGTAGGCAATAATAGAATCAAATTAACTACTATTGTTTAATAACTTTTAAATGAGTGTCATGAAAATATTAATTAAAAAATTATTTTAGATAAAATTTTACTATAAAATTATTATTTTAGATAAAATAAATAAATTAATTTAAAAAATAAATTGAATGAGAAAAAATATAAATTTATTATGTTGAATTGATATACGAGATTCATTAAATGATTTTTTAAATATTATATTATACTATTAAGAAAATATTTTTGAATCCTCTTTAAGCTGTCATATAGATTAATTTTAAAATCTTAATGGATGTTTATTGACTTTTACTAATCCAAACCCCAAATCATTGATTTTACGTTAATTTGCACGTTAATAAAGATTAATTATACACTTCTCACATTATATAAATGATTTTGTTATTTCTGTTTCACGTAAAATTATGAATTTGGATCAGAATTTATATCTGCATATACAATATGCAGATTATTTACAAAACGATAACTAACTTTGAATAATGTATTTACAATATTTCAAAATGTACTACAAGAAATTATCTATTTTGTGTCATAAATATTCAAAAATTGTCATATAAAAATATTTAGTGACAATAAAATATTGTCACGAAATTATAGCAAATAACTCCGTGGTTAAAAGTTATTGTAATTTGTGACAATTTTTATTGTCACAAATAATATGAAATTAGTGACAATAATTATATTGTCACATAAAATGATACTAGTGACAATTATTATCATAACAAAAAAAATAAGAGTTATCACTAATATAATTTTATTGTCACAAATATACAAATAACTAAGATTAAATATATGAGTAACTAAGATTAAATGTCATGACAACTTATTTTACTATCATATAAATGATAATTGTTGACAATATTTCTTGTCACAAAAAATAAAAATTGTCACCTTAGTCAATCATCGTGATAAAATTTAATTATCACATTTTTTAATTTTAAGAATAAATATAATTTTTGTAAATTAAATAAATATGTATATATTATGTATTTTAAATTTATATATATGAAAAATTAATAGTGTTAAGAGAATCAAAGAACGTGTATATTGATTGATATAATAAAAATGAAGATCTTTATTATTGTTAAAGTAATATATAATTTTCAATATATACAACTTAAAAAAATCCAACAATTGATACAAGATGATTGGAAAAGTAATGTAAATCTAAATTAAATTATAAATCTTTACATCATCAAATTAAAAAAAAAAAAAACCTTAAATCTAAAGTCATAAATTACAGGTAATATTGATCCATAGTTGTAAATTAGCAAAAGATCTCGTGTAATTCCGCATATGAAAAATAATGATATACTAGAGTTTAAATTCATATTTTACATTAACAATATTCAAACAAAATTAGAAAAAAAATTCATATATACTCTTTGGGGTTTATATAAAATTCAATAAAGAAATAATAATTTTAAAACTTACCCGTAATGATTCTTCTCTTTCTCCTTTGTAATGTTTTTTTCTCTTTCTTCTTCTTTTTTTTTTTATATATTTTAGAAATATTTAATGCTTGTGTTTAATATGTAAAGATATATTAGATATTCATAAATAATAAATATTAGATAATTCTCAAAAATAAAAAGATAAAATAAATATTAGATAATTATAAAAAATATAATTCTTAGATAATTCTTAAAAATAAAAAGATAAAATAAATATTAGATAATTATCAAAAATATAATTCTTAAAAAATAAAATAGAAAATATGTGTTTTAGTTATTAAAAAAAAAAGGAAAGAAAGAAACTGTAGTAGGATAAGAATAAAATACTTTTAAAAAGTGATTTATATATAAAAAAACACTAGCAAGAACATTTTAGGATAAAAACAACTCTTAATAACTCTTATTAAGAGTTATCAACAGTAGATAACAAAAAGAAATCTAATAAAATATATATATAAAAAAAGAAAATTAATAAGTAACTATATCATATATCATTTTAACTTAAATAAAAAAAATTAATAAGTAAAAAAAATTTAATTTGCAAAATTCATTTACAATTTGTGATTGTCACGATTTATTTTTTTTATCTACTAATTTTAAAGTGACAAGTTTAAAATATATTTAGTAATATTTTAATTATAATGATAAAATAGTTTTCATAATAAATATAATATTTAAATTTATGAATTACAATTTGTAGTGATTTATGTTAAATGGTCACAAAATTTATAAATTTTTATTACAAATTTTTTCTATTTTAATTAGTGTATGACAACTTAAAACTCCTATCCCAAATGAATAATAAATTTTAAACTTGTCATCTATTTTTAGTAATTTTGTATGAAAATTATATTTGTTATAGACAATATTTTAGTTACAATTATAAAATACTTGTCATAATAGATATAATATTCAAATTTACAGATAATAATTTGTAACGATTTATGTTAGACTGTCACAAAATTTTTAAATTTTTTTCACAAGATTTTTTCTATTGTCACTAAAATAACTCATATTTAAAATTTTATGATAACTTAAAATTCTTATCACAAATAAAATACTATTAGTAACAAAATATTTTGTGACTATAAAAAAATTATCACGTAATAATAGATTTATAGTAGTTGGTTAAATTATTGTTTTATCTCTGAGATTTGACAAAATTAATGTAGTATTCTCTTTTTGTTGAAAAATTAATTAGATAGTTCTTAAATTGTATTTTCATCAATAAATTAGTTATTTCGTCTAATTTTTATTAACAATTAAATAGAAAATAAAATTTTAATATTCAAAATAATCCTTAGTCTTTTCTCTCTTGCCCATTTTTTTTTCTCTCTCATTTATCTTTTCTCTCATATTGTGAGTGTCATACCCATCCCTTAGTCTAATAGGGATAGGCAAGAACTTGCTATGCTAGCATATTATGCCCAAACTTTTCATTACAAATGAGTAAGCTATATAAAATTTTATTTTATTAACCTTTGGACAGCTCTTGAAGACTGTCAATGCATTTCCCTTAAACTAACTCATTTATTATTCATAAAAGTGGAGAATAAGGTCCATGTAGCCCTTAAATACACATTCAGATAATATAAAATTTTAAATAACTTTAACATGTCTCAAATATCACTCAAATTTTTTACAATTTCTCCTAATATGTAAGTAGGTTTTTCCTAGAAATTTCACAGTTTACGTTTCATAACTAAAAATTAACTGTAAGGTCATTTTCAAACTCAAATAATAAGCATCTAATAATTACTTATCTTTATCATTAACATATTTAATCTTCGCATAAGTTTCTCTTGGTGAACTACATATTTCTTTTCAGCAATATTTGTTTTACAGGCTATTCATGGAGTGTCTGTTGTCTGAAAATTCAAAAGACGCTTGAAACACCTATACTGGATAACAAATGAAGAATATTGAAATACGGGAAACCCAAATTTTAACTTCTAAAATTCTATCTAAACTACTCTAAGGATTTTCAAGAATATATATAGCTGACTATTTTGTAAAACATAAATTCTATTCTTTAAGAATCTCTTAGTAACTTGTATATAAAGAAACTCTCTTAAAATATACTTCATACATACATAATTGTATAAAACTCTATAAAATCCTGTTGTTTGAGTTTGATAACTCAAATACCAAAATTCACTATTTGATTAAAAGCAATATAAACTCATACAATTATAATTTTTTTCAAATTGAACTTATCTTTAAAAATCCATGTATTACTAAATTTTATTAGTATCAAGAAATAGAAAGATCATATTATGAGCAATAAGACATATTAATTTCCATACATTCGTAACATTAAATAATTTCATCTCAAATCATCAATTAATCTCCAAAAAAAATAACCATAACTAATATATATATCTTGGCGCTAAAGAAACCGAAATTCAAGCATCAAAATCAAAAGCAAAGATTTGGGACTTATTACTACTACGAATTTCGATCAAACTAAGATTATAAAACACGTCGAAGAGTTGAAACGAAACTGTTGGAGTTTGGGTCCTATTCATCGCCACTGTTGGTGGTTTTGGGACTTGAAAATTACATCATCTTACTCGCCTTGACATCATAAGCGTAGTAATACCCCAGACTCGTCATCATTCGCCATGATTACCAAGATCAAAGTCCGACGGTTTCGATGACCATTTTTCTTGGTTGTCTAATTCCTTTGCATCGTTCATCCATATTAGACAGGGTTGGTCTCAAATATATATACATTTATATATATTTGCAAAGTAACCATATATTGTGTAATGACCCGATTCAAAATTGATTTCAAATAACCTGTTGTTTTATGGTTTAATTCTAACCTAAAACGATAGGTTATTTGGAGCTAATTTCAAGCCGGACCGTTATAATTTGATATCAAAGTCACCTTAGGGTCAGATTATGCAGAACTGGTTGGGCAATAAGGAAAGGACTATCCATAGAGCAGAGCACGAGATGGAATCGCCTGGAGTCACTAGTGAACCACAATATTCAAGACCAATCAGGGCTAAAGAAATGGTCTGGCTTGAACTCAGTTGTAAATATAAGTCAACCAACAGAATTGCAACGAGAACGTCACACCTTAAAGGGGAGAGTATAACATCCCAACAATTTAATCGGTGGTGGTGGGAAAATAATCTCACATCAAAAATGGATAAGAAGGAAATTAAGTGGTTTATATAGTTCATATAGTTACTATCTAAATAACTTGGGTTAACCGTTTTAAACTGAGGTTGAGTTATAAAATAGCAGGTTATTTGGTAATTTGTATTTTCTAAAATTAATAAGGCTTAATTGGAGTATTAAAACTTTAGAAATGAAGAAAAATGACTTATGGTTGAGAGAAATAGGAAATAGAAAAGAAGAGAGAAAAATGAAGAAAGAAAAAATGAAGTTTTGAAGAAAAGTTTCTGCCAAAAACTCTTGAGTTTACTGTTTAAACGCAATGTTTACACTACTGGTCACGAGACTGTTTATGTACATTGTTCATGCATACTATTCACATACACTATTCACGTGCACTATTCACGACAGAAGTTTAAATGTCTCAATTTTTTCGAGATTCTTAAACTAGACACATGATGTTACAACATATTCCAAATTCTGTTTTTAAAGTCTTGAATATAAATTCATAAAATTCTGCACAAACACAATTTCTGAAATTCAAATTAAAACAAACAAATCTCACTTTCAAAACAAACATTCCATATCAAATCTAATATATATTATTACAAGAATTTCAGAATATATATAAGTAAAAGAAATCTCAAGTGTTACAGATGGAGTGGATGATGACAGTAGCTATAGGTAATATGGATGACAATAGATCTGTAGGTAGCTGTGGCAGCAGGAAGACAGGAGACAAAAAGGAAGAAGGGGAAATAAGGAAATAAAAGAAGAATAGTAGTGGGCGATGAGGGGAAGGAGAAAAAAAGAAAAGAAAAGAGAAATAGGAGGAGAGAGAGAAAAAAAAGGAAAGCAAATTTTCTTTTTTTGACCTAATTTTACCATAAAAAAATTTCGCAGGTAAAATATCCATTACAAATTAGTTAAAAAATTCTACCTACGAAGTATTATCTAGGTGAAAATTCTATAACTAATAGGTAATCCTAAAGGTGATATATAAGACTTAATAAAATTTTACTAAATTTTACCTGCGAAAATTTTTGAAGGTAAAGAAAACTTTCATAGTTAATTCTTTAGCTAATGAAAAATTATGGCGCTTCAATTTATCTACGAAATTAATTCCGTAGATAAATGTATTTCTTAGGTAAACCGCAGCTAACTTCGTAGATAACATGTGAAATTTTTTCTCTTCTAAACTGTAGATAATCAAATTACCTTTAGAATTGTATCCATAGGTAAATTTTGTAGCTAAATCGGATGTTTCTTATAGTGGTTGTAGATGATTGGTTTCTTTTTTATTTATTGCTGGATAAATAATTTAGTTTGATTGGACAATTGGGTTTTAGATCTGTTGGGACTTTGATTATATAGATTGAGATTACTGGATGCTTGTTTGTTGTACCCAATTAGGTTTGATTTTAGATGTAAATGAGAGTTATTTCAATCTTTAAACATGTTTTTAATGATAAAAAATTCAAATTTTTAGATAAAAGAACTAATTTATTGATTGAAACAAAACTGAAAAGTTATTTAATTAATTTCTAAAAAAATAGGCACCATTATGTTAATTTGATCAAATTTCAAAGATAAATCCTTTAAAAATTTTAAATGGTATTATTTTAAATAATATGTGCCTTTTATTAATTACTTGATCTTTTGTTTACTTGTTTATGTTATTAAAATCTCATACTATTAAAAATAAAAAATGAGAATAGAAATTGGTATGCCTATAGAAATAATCGAGTTATCGGTACGTTATTGACGGATTATATTTCATCGGTAATTACCATTGGTTTATCAACTTTTGTGAATGAAAATGTTGCTGATATAAATAAGATGCTTGAATTTTTTTAGGATTAATTATTATTTTCTCATGTAGAATGACCCAATATATTAAATCTCTCCCGATTTTTCAAAAATACACTAATTTCTCCCTAATAAATGTCACAATATATTACTAGATCCTTCTATCTAATTTTGCCATTAGTCAACCCTACAAGAATATTAAAAAGACAGAAATGACATTACCATTTATTTTTAATTAATTGCATTCTATTTTTTCTTAAATTTTTTTTTAAGGTTAAAAAATTTATTTTCATATTTTTGACAAATTTAAAAATAAAAAATAAACAAAAATATTTTTTAAAAAATATTTTTTACTTTTTTATTTTAAAAAAAATTAAGAAGAAATTAAATTATTTCTTCTTAATTTTTTTAATACAAATAAAAATTCATTTTCATATTTTTGACAAATTTAAAAATAAAAAGTAAAAAATATTTGTATTTTTTATTTTCAAATTTTTATTTCTTAAAAAATAAAATAAAATATTTTTATTTTCAAATTTGTCAAAAATATGAAAATATATTTTTTAACCCAAAAAAAATCTTTAAAGTAAAAATAGAATGTAATTAATTAAAATTAAAGAGTAAAGGTATTTCTGTCTTTTTACTGCTTTTGTATGGTTGACTAACGGCAAAATTGGACAGAATGATCTAATAATTTATTGTGACATTCGTTAGGGGAGAGTTTATATATTTTTAAAAAATTAGGAGAAATTTAGTGTATTAGATTATTCTATAGGAGAAAGAGTAATTAATCTTATTTTTTATGATGTTGATAAGGCATATGGGATGTAATAGATGCCTGGATGAGGCAAAATTAAGCTTTGCATGTGTGAATGTTTGATTTTATAATTGCGGATATATTAGAAGTGTTTGAAGCTGTTAATTTTAGAAGGTTAATACTTATATTATAGGGGAGATTCTGCCGAAATCTTTTCATATGTCTTTCATAAAAAATTTTAAATGCAATTATTTTTTTTTTTGAATATTTCAATTATTATCTATTCAATGATATATTATATTCATATATGAATGAAATTGCCAATGATCACTCCAAATATCACTATCGATATGCACACATCCATTAAAATTTTTTTAAAAAAATTTTAAATCTTTTTTTTTTCTTATAAAGTTTATGAAATACATGTGTTAGAGTAGTTCTAGGAACAAGTTTTGCTTGAGAAACACATGCATTTTGAATAAATTTATTAAAACCTAATTTTTCACCAAAATGAAAAGATAAATAATCAACAGCAATACATTTAGCTAAATTTTCTTTATATTTTATTTCATTATAATTGAATAATTGAGCAGTATTAGAATTTGCATACCTTGTAATTTGTTTTTGTTTATTGTCAATACCTGCTTGGGTTGGATGTTTCTTTTCAATGTGTTTCTTGAATGTTTCATATCCAACACTTGCATTAAATTTAAAATTTTGACCACAATAATTACACGTTACTTTGAATGAGTTATCATCATTTTTCGTTTTCTTGAAATGAATCCTAAATATGCCGGATTTAGAATTCTTAGTTTCAATATTTGTAAATTCTTCTTGATCTACTTGAAAATTTTCTTGTGTAGATACATGCTCCCCAACATAATGTATATTGAATTGATCATCAATATCAATATTAAATTCCCAATCTTCATGAAATTGGTGAGAATTTATTGATTCACCAATTAAACCCTTGCTTTTATTGATATTTGTATTTGTATTTGCCATGGATATAACAAAAATTTAAGTAATATAATTAATACTAATAATAAAATTATTAAATAAAAATTACAATAATTAGGTAGATAATAAAAAATTTATTGAGTTTGAAACTAATTAAAAATTAAAATATTAATTGAGAGATTAAATTTGAAAGAGAATAACAAAAATTGAGAGAAATTTAGATTTTATGAAAAAAAATAATGAATAAATGTTAATATTTATAGACATTTCATAAATATTTTTTTTTCTCAAAATACACTTAAAAACTAGCTGTTTATTACTGTTGATTAGGTTATTTTAGTAATTAGAAACTAAAAAAAAAAACATGTATATATGTAGAAGTAAAAAGGTAGACGTTTCAATTCAAATTCATGTGTCAAGCCATGAATTCTGAAAGGCAAATAATTAAAAACTAAAAAAAATAACAAAAAGAAAAAAAAGGAAATATATATATATATTTATTTATTATAAGTACAACTATAAAGTGGTTGCCCAAAATCAATTCTTCAAATAATAGCCAATAGATCTGTATACATCAAATCAATCAAATATCATATCAATGTCAAATATTTAGAATATATAATAAATTCATCTATGGTTTTGAATCGAATTGAACCATTAATTTTGATTCGATTTGAAAATTATGAGAATCAAAATTAAATTTTAGAATTACTGTTTGGTTACGATTTAAAAAGATTTTGATTTAATGCGGTTCAATTTTAACTTAATCCAATTTGATTTCAGTTTGGTTCTAATTTGAAATCAGACCGTAGTCATATATAGTGGGGATGGGAAAACAACTAATTTGAACAGGACAAAGCACAATAAATAGATAATTGTTATTGTCAAGATTGTAATTGATCATTTTTGTAGTACAACAACCGTCCAGAGTTGTCGATAGCAAGAATAATTTATTATTATTATTTTTTAAATATTTCCTTACCCTTGTGTATATGCACACTCTATTATTGGATAGTGACTTGTGGGACAAATTAATATATGGCAAGCAACATCCACCTCTACCATTAGCTTCATTAATGTTAATAGGCCATAATTTTCATTTTCATTAATTCATACCATTAAAATTATAAATATAATTTATTAGCATTCCCCTAAAATACTACTACTAATAATAATAGTAACAATAACATGGAAACATTATTGCCAAAGTTTCTAAAGGTTTTTTTAGAATCATACATGATTTATAAATTAACATTTAGAACTTTTTTTTTTTTACTTATATAAATCAAGAATATTTTTATACAGCCCCAAATCCAAATTATTTATATAATTCAAGAATCTAAAGTTTCTGTTTTGTATATATAATAGAGTTTTTATAATATTTTATTGTTATGATCATTTGGTTGAGATTTTGTTGAATCAAACCATTAGATGTTTATTATGGCTATCAAATTTCCACTTCTACTATCAGTGGAAAATTACTGTTCTGATTTCCTCTCATTGTTTGGTATTTATTGTCATACATTTGTTTTTATCTACTAATTAAGAGCATTTGTTTCTTTGGAAGATTGACTTATTAGGTTAGAATTGTGGTAAGTTGTATAAATGATATTTAGGTCAAATAAATGATTTGAAGAATTCACTGAAGTTGCTTTTATTAAGTTTAGAGTATCAATTCAAGAAAATATACCTTTCTTATCATTGCTACTTATTGCCAATTTGGCTTGTCATTTTACAACAAATGTCAAATTAATTTCCCTATAATTTATTAAAGTTAGCGTTGATTAAGGTTAGTAATTTCACATCAAAGGTTGATGGAAATTGTACTTGGAATTACTTTTTTGGCATGCTTAATTTGCACTTTTTAATAGAATCAAGCAAAAGGTAGTGTATATGAAATTAATTAATTAATTTAGACCATAGTTTAATTATTCATGAGTTCTTTTTTTTTTTTTTTTACCTTGGACAACAAGATCCAAATGATGACCAAGACATGCATGTTAATGTTATTCTTTATTATGATAACCCTTTTGTTTGTGTTATAGGAAATGGGTAGGTAAAGTTTGTAGTTTATGAGAGTGTTTTTAATTTCAAATGTTAAATGAAAATTTTCAAATAGGCCAAAAAATTTATTTAATTAGTGCTTGATAAAAGAAAAAGATTTTAGATTTGACTCATTATGGAAAAAAGAAAAAGAAAAAGAAAAGATGATGTAGGAGCAGAAAAAAATAAAGAGTCACTTATGGTTTAAACTTTAAACCTTAAATTTTGGTTAGTGATCTATTAATAATGATCCAATTTTGAAGTTTTACTAACAATGTATATATGTATATAATATCACATCGATTTCCAATCTGATTTGACTCTTTCGAAATTGATGATTTAACTTAGTTTGATGTGTTGGGTTATAAGATTTACTTCAATAATTGGTGGTTTTATTTGTAATTTTGTCATTTAGAATGAATGATTTTCATTCCTATGCTCTACCTATTTAGCTATTCCAATAATTTTTAACACATTGTGTAATACTCATATTTTTGAAATATTTTAAATATTATATTCTATTTTATAAATAATAATTATTTTATAAATATTTAATTAAAGTTATGAATATAAAAGAATTTTGGGATTTATTATATTTTAAAGAAATAAATATTTGAAAGTAAAAAAAAAAAGGGAAATATATTTTTTTTCAAAAATTAATTTTAATTTAAATAATTTATATTAAATTAGAAAAATATTATTTTTCAAGTTTTAGTATGTTAAAATAAAATATATTTTACAAGAAATCTATTGACTATTTATTTATAATTTTTGGAATTAAAATAAATTTTCTACAAATTTTCAAAAAAAAAATAATAATTTAAGGACCAATCAGAGACTGCCACGTGGCAGCCTCAGATTGGCTGCCAGCAGATTTTAATCTGCTGGAACGTGAGAAGAGCAGAGTGAGGAAGAAGAAGAAGAAGAAGAAGAGGAGAAGGAGATGGTCGGTGGTCTGATTTTCGACGCCGATTCCGACCAAACCAGAGGGAGGTGATCGACACCTCCCATACCACCGTGTAGCCTGCCATGAGGAGAGTTTATAGGTACCGGTCTTGCTCAATTCCGACCACTAGCTTTCTTTTGGTACCCATCTTGCCACCTGAAATTCGCCGGAAAAGGAGATCGAAAAACGGAACCACCGGACCTTCAATGGCGGATTCCGGCCAATTCTGGTGGCCAATCCCGATGACTCTAATTTTCTTGAACTCCATTTTTCATAAGTTTTCCAGTGGCACCAATTTTGCCCCGATCGGAGATCGAAGCCGGGACTGAAAAATATGGGACACGCGTAGATTTTCGATAAATTTTGAGTAAGTATGATTTAAATTGTTTTCAAATCAATTATTAATTATTTGGAGTATGATTGAAGATAAATTTGTGAAAATGAATGAATATTTATACTGGTATTAGAGAATTTAGGCAGTTAAAATTTGATAACTGTATTTTTATTAGATGTAAAAATTAAAGTAAATTTGCTATATTATTTTGGAGTTATTATAGATATTATTTGGATGAGAATTATGAAAAAATATTGAGTTTAGCGTTGATTTTAGAATTTTCGAACGGTGAATTATCAGGAATTGTGTTTTTATTGAATGTAAGAATTAAGATGAATTTATTATTACTGATATGAAAATTATTATGGAAATTAGGTGGACAATATTTATGGCATTTAGATACTAAAATGTTAATTTATTTAAGCAGTAATTTAATGAAGTTGATAATTAAATTAAATCTATAAAGAGATTAAATTAAGATAATTATTGAATTGTGGTAAATGGATTACTCACTACTATTATTATTGATACATCGGTATTGATGGATTAGACCGATTAGATATTAGATTTGAGTTGGAATGTTTATTTATTGCTATAAGTAATTAATTATTTATTTGGATCAAATGATTAAGGCATATAAAGTTAATTGTAAATATTTTATTGCTGAGTTGGAGACCCAGGAGGGGTCAATTGATTGATAGTATTGGATTTGGGCCAATGGGCTGATTATTAGAAGTGTTTTTTATTTTTGGAGATTATGTCCTATTTTAGGGGAGATTCTGCCAAAATTTTGGCAAATTCTCGAAATTCGTTCTTTATATTTCTGAGTCAGTATTTGAGTATTATTCTAATGAATCTCGTATGTGGTATATGTATTTCAGATGTATTCCTTACTGTCATCAGGAGGAGCTCCGAAAAGATCTAGCTGGTTAATGATCGTCAAGTTGTGAGTTGATATATTTAATTTAACTCTGTAAGCAAGCATTGATGAATACATTGATGGATGAAATATATGTATATAACTATCATTATTACATTAGATTTAGGAGCATGATGTATGTTTATGTCATATTATATGATGTTTATGATGATGATGAATGACATTGTATGTAT